>WNWK01052298.1:0-12222 GCA_009830355.1 Cherax destructor | reverse complement strand
TCTGGGCAAGCTGGGCAAAAAACGCTGCGACGGATCATTGATTCGCTCTTCCCACACAAACAAGCATGTAATATGACACAAAGTTTTTTTTGGCAGGGACCCTTCCCGGGGGGCCCTCCCCAGGCCCCCTCTCCCCTTGTTTACCCTGGGGCCCACTCAACTTTTAATACAGCACTACTAGCAATCTATATACTGCCAGATGAACATCGGCAAAAGGGGCAAAAACGACTTGCATTTCGCCTTGTCAGAGTATTGAAACCTGACCCTTTTTGGGGTTGTAAAAGGAATTTAACCTGTATAGTGTATGTCACTACACACCTGCCCTTCCTATATTAAATCTGATTCACCCTATTTTTTTGGGCCCATGTTTCCCAGAGTTTCATCTACCTGTGAGCTGCAAGTCACTGAACGGTGTGTGGCAGTGTCGCCAGGGTCTTGTATTGTTGACCCTCCCCTTCCCTAGTGGAGGGTGGTGATTTTTCCTGTTTTTGGTTTCCCGGGAACCGTAATCTTTCCCAAATCATCTCTGTTACTCTAGCAAAACGTCACCATCTGGGATATAATCAAACAGCCCCCTGAAGCTCTGACAAAAACGAACAAAAACACCCCTTTTCCACCTTCTAGTTAATACTGTTAAGCTTCCCCCAAAACCATTTATTTTAAAAAAAATATAGTATATACTACCGTCAACACGGATGCTTAAAGAAGTTGAAATTTTAATTTTTTAGAATCAAATTGCAGTCTTAAAAAAAAAATTTTTAAAGAAATAAAATTCCATTGGCAAAATGTTTTTTTAGCTAATTTAAATTTATTATAATTGTTATTATTTTTAAAAGTGCATGAAAAAACATACACAGACCATAGCTGACATCAATGACATATAACAAAGTCCCTGGTTATGCAAAGCATTTCGGGCAACTCAGGTTAGTCTTGTCCCCCAGGATATGGCCCACACCAGTCTACTAACACCCAGGTACCTACTTGGTGCTAGGTGAGCAGGGACAGCAGGTGTAAAGAAATACGAATAATGTTTCCACCCATACCGGGGATCGACCACGGACACTCAATACGAGATTTGAGTGCGCTACCAACTGAGCTACGGGACGTAGCATTTATCAGCGATAATTAGTTTCGCTAAGGTTAATCTTACGTTGCTATATTACCATAGTCAACCATAATTGGCATGGTACCAGGAAGAAGATTGAGATTTTTACAACAGTTCTAGTATCACAACAGTTCTAGTATCACAACAGTTCTAGTATCACAACAGTTCTAGTATCACAACAGTTCTAGTATCACAACAGTTCTAGTATCACAACAGTTCTAGTATCACAACAGTTCTAGTATCACAACAGTTCTAGTATCACAACAGTTCTAGTATCACAACAGTTCTAGTATCACAACAGTTCTAGTATCACAACAGTTCTAGTATCACAACAGTTCTAGTATCACAACAGTTCTAGTATCACAACAGTTCTTGTGGAGAAAATTCTCCAAAGGAGGGGGGTATGCGCCCTTACTACCCTTGGTAAGGGCCCTTACCCTTTCCACCCTTAGGAAAGGGCCAGAGGAGGCGCGTCTGGCTGCATAAACAATATAATTCATGCCAGATGTACTGTCAACAGTGTGTCAAGAATTGTGCTGACCACAGCCCCACGAGGCACCTCGTGGCACTATGGTTGCACGAGGCTGTAAAAAGCAGCACGAGCGGTCAGATTGAATTTGACCACCGCAAGAACGGGTCATACGACTCTAGTCGTCATGCGGCGCGAGGCGACGTAAATCAACAAAAACATTACTCGTTCGCGTCCGTTATATTTAATCTCCACTAACGTCGGGAAATAAGATAAGAACTCTGTTCCAACGCGTTTAGTGTATAACGTAAACATTGCAGTATATTCAGAAGTGTGCACAGCTTCAGACTGCAAAAGGGAAAAACGTAGAGACAATCGCAAGTGAACTCCATCGAAACAAGACGGTGATTCTTCAGCGGCATTCTACAATCAAGACAGCATTTCCGCCGTATATGGTGGAGCCAACACCATCGCTCAAAGTTACACGAGCAAGGTAAGAATTTGTATGTTCTTGTCAAAACAGGGAGCTGCGCAGTTCTTGTATTCAAGAACAATCAAATTGTTACCACGACGGCGGTTATGCGTGGACTTTTTAGTCCAAAACAGTGAGTAAAACGCCTTTCAGTCCATCTAAGACTGAAATATGGACATACGCTCCTTTGGGGCAATATATTATAATAAATCCCTTGATGTTTATATTACAGCCCTGTGGAGGTGTGGCAATATATGGATCCCCTGAGAAGGTGTTGGGGGTGGCTGCAACATCTTGGATTCATCAAGAAGTTAAGTACCTACAGTCCACGTTATCGTTGGAGGCCCATCCTCCACATAGTGGTCCTTACGAACCGGAAGAGTGGCCACATGGTGGTCCAAAGACTTATACTACAGTGTATAAATGTCTACGATCCAAGGTCCTTCGAGAAAAGCTGTAAAACTATTGTTTTTACAAAAGAAACCAGAATATATGGGTCCCTACTCTCAATCAAAGAGTATGGGAAGCTCTCGCGAGGTATAGAAAACGCGAGCCGGCAGGCGCTCACCCGACACCCAGCAAAGAAAACGGTTGTCGGGTCACCCAAGGTTGGGGGACAGTACTTCTGGGGGGCCACTCCCCCACTACCCCACTCACCCACGCGGGAGCAACACTTCAATTTCTGCTTAAGTCAGCAGAGAAGCAGATTGACTGGCACACGGCTGGTCTGTGAATGTGTATAGTATAAACAGTTTATATATACACACAGTGTTTATAATGTTTATAGACACAAATTAAGAGAAGAAACTGTGTATTATGTTGTCTCTTATATAATATAGGAAGTGATATTAAGTTTAAACTTTCATATTAATTAACATTGTAACAGTGATATATGTATGTATATAAACATTGAATATATATGTGTAATGTGTATACAGTGAAATATTTTCATGTGTGAAGTGACGTCAGTGCTGAGACTCAGTTTAGCTGAGACAACAGTTCAGGACATAAACAAACCTTCGTGTTGTTTCGTCCATATGTACTCTGCACCTCAAGGCCACTGACCTTGAAGACACGGTTAGTGGGTCAGTAGTGTGCTGACGCAGTCAAAACAAACTCAGCTGGAGTTTTTAAACACTCTAAGTGTGCTGTTAGTCATTATACTAGCAAAATGTCGTCATTAACCACAAAATTCAGCACGTTACAGACGAAAATTACTCAATTGGAGCAATTAATTTCAGTCTGTATAGGTTTAACCCAAGACACAAATATAGACTATGATCAGTTGGAAATTAAATCTCAATTATTTGATAAACGTCTGGAAATCATTAATTCAGGCTACGAGATATACGAAAGGGAATTCCTAGATTCCAATCCGACAGAGGAAGAAATTAAAGGTGTCTTGGATGCCTTTAGTGAACAACAATTAAGGTGGACAGGAATACAGGCTATCTGCCGCAAAACTTTGTCACAGAGACCTACAGCCAGTGGTCAGCAGACACCTGTCTCCACACCTGTCCACACACCTGCGACACCTGTCACACCTGGTGTTAGTTTACCAACTCTTCCTAAATTGGCTATGCCTATTTTTGAAGGTAATGATTATGAAGAGTTCATTAGTGGGTTTAATTCTTTAGTGAATTCACGTACTGACATAGATGAGATTGCTAAGTTCAATTATCTCAGATATCTCGTGAAAGGTGAACCCTATGAACTGATTAAATCATTTCCGGTGGTCAAAGGCAATTATGCTCTAGCCTTACGTGTCTTAGCAGATAATTATCTTGATGCTGACAAAGCCAGAGTTAGACATGCAGTCTTAATATCAAGCCTGAAACCACCCAAACATTGTCTTTCAGACTTACAGTCATTTAGAATCACATTAGACAATAGTCTCAGAACTCTAGGAGTTAAATATGATCCTAACAATGTGATTGGTTTATCAGTGGTATTATACAAGATAAACTGTCAACACAAACCATTGAACGTTTAAATATTATGTTCAATAAACGCTATTTCACTTGTGAAGAAATTAGCAATGGTTTACAAACAATAGTCTCATGCATGCAAGCAACGAGACAAGATGAGAAATCCACTAATCCTGTTGTGGATAATAAACCTTCAACTCAGTACAAAAAGAGTGTACCTACTCCCACTAAACCACATAATGGGAAATCCCATGTAGGCACTTATCAAGCTGTGAACACAACAGACAGTAAACAGACTGTCACACATAAACGTACTCCAAAATGTGTACTTTGTGATGGAACACATTGGGCACAGTATTGCATTCAATACACAACAATGGAGGCACGGAAACAACGTGCTCAACAGCTGAAAAGGTGCATTAAGTGTTTAGGTGAACACAAGGGAGGTAAATGCTCACTGAAGAAGTGTTTTAAATGCAAGGGAATGCATCATACAGCATTATGCCCAAGCACTTATGCTGAACAACCGACTTCCACAGAGTCAGGAAGTCAACAAACAGCAGCATTAAATGTGAGAGATAAGTCTAAATCAACTGCTCTCCCAATAGCTCGAGTAGAGTTATCACATAAATTACACAAAACCAAGGTGCTAACACTATTTGATCAAGGCTCACAAAGGTCTTTTATAAGACGAACAGTGTTGCAAAAACTGAATAAGCAACCCCATGCCAAAATACAGTTAAAATAGCTGGATTTTCCAAAGTTCTGGTAAGCAGAAATATGACCTAGCCAGATTCACTGTTGGTATAGGAAACAGGAAAAGACAGTAGAAGCTGTGGTAGTCGATGATTTGCCTAAATCAGTGCAGATCCGGGGGAAAAAGAGATACAGTTGCAGCACTGAAGGCGGCCAAGGTCAAGTTAGCCTGTCCTGACATACAGACGGACACAATTAGTCCAATTGATTTAATCATTGGAAGTGATTACTATCACTGTTTGTGGAAAATATAGTAAGTAAACATGATGTTCACTTGCTAAAACAGCTGGAGGCCATATGATATTGGTCCAATTCCCTCTCAAAGCGGGAAAGAAGCTGAAATTGATTCAGTAGAAAATGTACTAGTTACAAGAATAACTGCTGATCATGTACCACAACAAAAATTATCATTACTGGAAGAAATGAATGAACCAGTTGATAAATTGTGGGATTTAGATGCGATAGGTATAGATGTAAATAAACCAAGCCCACAGGAGTCTGAGACTTATAACCAATATTTGGACACTGTCAAATATGAAGATGGACAGTATTGGTGGTTACCATGGAAATTAAATCCACCACATCTACCTAGCAATTATCGCATGGCTTTCGGACAAATGAAAGCACAAATACATGAGCTCAGGAAGAATCCAGAGCTGCTGACTGTCTATGATAATATCATACAAGAACAGTTAGACAATAAATTCATTGAGGAAATAGTCGAAGATAAGTTGAAGACAGATGCTCATTATCTACCGCACCATGGAGTCAGGAAAAATTCTGAAACCACTCCACTACGTGTTGTATACAATTGCAGCGCACGTGCAAATAAAGATGTAGCAAGCCTTAATGACTGTCTGATGACCGGACCCTCACTAACTGAGAAGCTTGGAGACGTGCTTATGAAATTTCGCACAAATCCATATGCCTACACGGCTGATATTTCCAAAGCTTTCTTAAGAGTAGGACTACAAGAACAAGATAGAGATTATACTCGATTCTTGTGGCCAGAATAAATCAAGCAGTACACTCACTAAACGTAGTTTACTGTCAGAGGTATCACAATGTTTTGATCCTCTAGGACTCGTCTCACCAATTACCATAAAAGGTAAAATGCTTGTGCAAGATGCATGGAAGCTCAAAATAGGTTGGGATGAGAACTTGCCTCTAGAAATGAGTCAAGAATTGGATGAAATGTCCAAGGAGTTTAAACAACTTCATCAAATTAAATTTCCCAGACAAATAGGTCAAGAGGGAAACAAGTACACATTACATGTGTTCTGTGATGCGTCAACCAGAGGTTATGGCGCTGTAGCTTACATGAGTAACGCTGAAGGAAGTACTTTAATTACTTCAAAGGCCAGGGTGGCACCCTTGAAGGTCAGAACAGTACCACAATTGGAACTGACAGCACTCTATGTAGGTACAAAATTAGCTGTCTATCTCAACAAAGTACTTGATCATCTCACTATTGAAAAAACTGTGATCTGGAGTGACAATGAAGCAGTTCTCCAGTGGTTAAGAAATAATAAGAGTAAGTTGGTCTATGTACAGAATAGAGTAGCTGAAATAAGAGAGATGCAGAGAGACTATGTCTTTCTCCACGTCTCTACACAAGAGAACCCAGCTGACATGTTGTCACGTGGTGTCCCACTCAAGAACTTTGTGGATAATAAATTATGGCTCCACGGACCTAACTGGCTCTCTAATGAAAATAACTGGCCACAGCAAAAAGCTTACATTATGCCAGAAGAAACAGTCTGTTTGAACACAGCAGAAATAATCTGTTTAAACACTACAGACACAAAAGAAATAGTCATTGATGGATCTAAATACTCATCTTTGGGTAAACTCTTAAGAGTTACAGCTCTTGTCTTTAAATTCATTAAAGTTATAAAACCTAATTATGAATTACTTGAACCCATTAAATACTGGATAAAGTTAATACAGAAAGATGTTTTCTCTACAGAGTATAAATTTCTGGAAACTCAGGATAAATCACCAAAGAAACCTGATATGATAAATTCTTTAGGACTTTATCTCGACTCAGAAAAGATTATAAGATGTCGAGGAAGAATTCATAATTCTTCACTACCTAAGGAAACAATACATCCAGTATTGATCCCCAAGAATCATTGGCTAACGAGACTGATTATTCAGAATGCCCACAGTAACGTGTTACATGGTGGTGTAGCTGACACTCTTTGTCATATACGACAGTCCTACTGGATACCACAAGGTCGACAAAGTGTGAAGAAACAAATAAGAGACTGTATTACTTGTCGTCATTATGATATGCGAGTATGTCAGTATCCAGGTCCACCTCCATACCCTTCTGAAAGAGTATGTCATGTCACTCCATTTGAGGTGACAGGTGTAGATTACACTGGACCAATAATTTTAACTAAAACAGTTGACAAAGTACCTATCAAGGTGTACATCTGTTTGTTCACCTGTGCTACAACTAGAGCAGTACATCTAGAAGTAGCCACTGATATGTCTGCTGAAACCTTTATCAAATTATTTAGAAGGTTTGCAGCCAGAAGGGCATGTCCCAGGCTGATGATATCAGACAATGCAACGAATTTTGTTGCTGGAGCTGCTTATATAAACAAGATTTTTGAGCAGCCTGAAGTAAAACAGATGCTGAATCAACGAAATTGTCGTTGGAGATTCATTCCTCCTAAATCCCCATGGCACGGCGGATTTTATGAAAGAATGATAGGCATTGTGAAACGTTGTTTAAGGAAGACTCTTCATCGTCAGAGAATCGACTTAGAAGAATTTCGTACAGTCGTAACTGAAATAGAAAATAGAGTCAACAACAGACCTTTAACGTATGTTACCGATGATCTGGACAATTTAGAAGTGTTAAGTCCATCTCATTTACTACATGGCAGAAGGCTCGAACCTGTTCCTCCCATGAATGATAAAGAAATCATAGAGGATCCTACTTATTTCGAACCTGAACAACTCAGACGTAAATTCAAACACCTTAATAAAGTGATTGAACGCTGGGAGAAAATTTGGCGAGAAGACTATCTCACCTCCTTGAGAGAACATTTCTATGGAGCTGGTGTTCCAGAAAATTATAAGTCCTTAAGACCTGGTGACATAGTGATTATTAACAATGATGGTCCGAGGTCCCATTGGCCTCTTGGAAAAATTGTGACCATATATCCTGATGCAAATGGAATCATCAGGACAGTTGATGTTTTGAGCAAAGGTGTAGTGAATAAGCGGACAATAGATAAATTAGTGCCGTTAGAATTACACAGTGTTGAAAACAAAATTAAAATTAGTGATTCTCCAGAAACCACACAGACTGAAGCTGTTCAGAAAAGACAAGCAGCAGTGATGGCGAGTGAGAAAATCAAATTAATGTTAAGTGATGAGTAGTTCACTTTAAGTGAATTTCTCGCTGCCCCCCAGTGTGGAGAAAATTCTCCAAAGGAGGGGGGTATGCGCCCTTACTACCCTTGGTAAGGGCCCTTACCCTTTCCACCCTTAGGAAAGGGCCAGAGGAGGCGCGTCTGGCTGCATAAACAATATAATTCATGCCAGATGTACTGTCAACAGTGTGTCAAGAATTGTGCTGACCACAGCCCCACGAGGCACCTCGTGGCACTATGGTTGCACGAGGCTGTAAAAAGCAGCACGAGCGGTCAGATTGAATTTGACCACCGCAAGAACGGGTCATACGACTCTAGTCGTCATGCGGCGCGAGGCGACGTAAATCAACAAAAACATTACTCGTTCGCGTCCGTTATATTTAATCTCCACTAACGTCGGGAAATAAGATAAGAACTCTGTTCCAACGCGTTTAGTGTATAACGTAAACATTGCAGTATATTCAGAAGTGTGCACAGCTTCAGACTGCAAAAGGGAAAAACGTAGAGACAATCGCAAGTGAACTCCATCGAAACAAGACGGTGATTCTTCAGCGGCATTCTACAATCAAGACAGCATTTCCGCCGTATATGGTGGAGCCAACACCATCGCTCAAAGTTACACGAGCAAGGTAAGAATTTGTATGTTCTTGTCAAAACAGGGAGCTGCGCAGTTCTTGTATTCAAGAACAATCAAATTGTTACCACGACGGCGGTTATGCGTGGACTTTTTAGTCCAAAACAGTGAGTAAAACGCCTTTCAGTCCATCTAAGACTGAAATATGGACATACGCTCCTTTGGGGCAATATATTATAATAAATCCCTTGATGTTTATATTACAGCCCTGTGGAGGTGTGGCAATATATGGATCCCCTGAGAAGGTGTTGGGGGTGGCTGCAACATCTTGGATTCATCAAGAAGTTAAGTACCTACAGTCCACGTTATCGTTGAGGTCACATCCTCCATAGTTCTAGTATCACAACAGTTCTAGTATCACAACAGTTCTAGTATCACAACAGTTCTAGTATCACAACAGTTCTAGTATCACACACAGGTGTATATACTATAAGTTAGGGAGACATCATAGTGGAGGCAAATATGCTCACATTTGTCAAGACTGAGGTACTGACCATACCACCAGGCTGAGGTACTGACCATACCACCAGGCTGAGGGACTGAACATACCACCAGGCTGAGGGACTGAACATACCACCAGGCTGAGGTACTGACCATACCACCAGGCTGAGGTACTGACCATACCACCAGGCTGAGGGACTGAACATACCACCAGGCTGAGGGACTGAACATACCACCAGGCTGAGGGACTGACCATACCACCAGGCTGAGGGACTGAACATACCACCAGGCTGAGGGACTGAACATACCACCAGGCTGAGGGACTGACCATACCACCAGGCTGAGGGACTGACCATACCACCAGGCTGAGGGACTGAACATACCACCAGGCTGAGGTACTGACCATACCACCAGGCTGAGGGACTGAACATACCACCAGGCTGAGGTACTGACCATACCACCAGGCTGAGGGACTGACCATACCACCAGGCTGAGGTACTGACCATACCACCAGGCTGAGGTACTGACCATACCACCAGGCTGAGGTACTGACCATACCACCAGGCTGAGGGACTGACCATACCACCAGGCTGAGGTACTGACCATACCACCAGGCTGAGGTACTGACCATACCACCAGGCTGAGGGACTGACCATACCACCAGGCTGAGGACTGACCATACCACCAGGCTGAGGGACTGACCATACCACCAGGCTGAGGTACTGACCATACCACCAGGCTGAGGTACTGACCATACCACCAGGCTGAGGGACTGACCATACCACCAGGCTGAGGTACTGACCATACCACCAGGCTGAGGGACTGACCATACCACCAGGCTGAGGGACTGACCATACCACCAGGCTGAGGGACTGACCATACCACCAGGCTGAGGGACTGACCATACCACCAGGCTGAGGGACTGACCATACCACCAGGCTGAGGGACTGACCATACCACCAGGCTGAGGGACCGACCATACCACCAGGCTGAGGGACTGACCATACCACCAGGCTGAGGGACTGAACATACCACCAGGCTGAGGGACTGAACATACCACCAGGCTGAGGGACTGAACATACCACCAGGCTGAGGGACTGAACATACCACCAGGCTGAGGGACTGACCATACCACCAGGCTGAGGGACTGACCATACCAGCAGGCTGAGGGACCGACCATACCACCAGGCTGAGGGACTGACCATACCACCAGGCTGAGGGACTGAACATACCACCAGGCTGAGGGACTGAACATACCACCAGGCTGAGGGACTGAACATACCACCAGGCTGAGGGACTGATGAACTCATCTTTCACTTTTCTCTGCGGGAGTGAAGTTGCCACTGAGTGGCGAGACTTTTCCAGAATCAAGATACCACAATGTTGCAAGAGTGTCATTCATAGCCTTACCAGCGCCTAAAGGTACCACAATGTTGCAAGAGTAATTCATAGCCTTACCAGCGCCTCAAGATACCACAATGTTGCAAGAGTCATTCATAGCCTTACCAGCACCTAGGAGGCTTATGGAGTGCATCAAAATAATAGGTAATCAATCCTACGAAATACTAAGATGAGGAACACGTACACATTTCACCATTATTTAAAACAGGTTATTGTAAGCTGCCTCGTTTCCAATGTGATCTGTTAATGCTCGTACATGTTTATGACACCTACTGTAATGAACATAGTTATCGTAATTTAAAAAAAGTATGAAGGATATTGAAAAATTATCGCTATCGGCATAAATTTTGGTATCGTCTTATCCTTAACATTTAGAAACTTGGTCAAAGAATCCTTAAAAAAAAAATTAAACTTATGTTAGGCGAATCATTGAGTATGCAGCCCCAGTATGTAGTGAAGGACTGGTAAAGCACTTGCAGAGGCTTGAAAAGATCAAAAGGTTTGCAACCTAACCAGTACCGGAAATGAGGGAAATGCCCTGCGAGGAGAGGTTGATGGAATTGCGCCTGACGACCTCGGCAAGGACAAGGGAGGACATAATTACGACTTAAAATATTCTACGAGGAACTGGTAGTGCAGATAGGGATAGACTGAATTAAAAAGGGTCAATATCAAGAGGACATGTAGAAGCTGAAGACACAGACGAGTCACAGAGATGCAAGAAGAACCTTACACCAGTCTTAGGGTACTTGATAACCGCAATGACTGACAGGGCAGTGGTGGAAGCAAACTCAGTTTCAAAGAGTAAATATAAGGCCAAGAGACCAGAAATCATTGATGCCGGTCAAAGTAGTCTAGGAGACGGGGCCAAGAGCTGAGTCTTGACCCCCCTCCCTCAAACAAATCGGTGAAAACACACAAAGAGCATTGTATATTTCGGCCTCACGAAGAAGAGCAAGTACACGTGCACCGGAAAAAAATTACCCCCTCTTTTCTGTTTTTTTTTTCTCCTTAACCTTCACCCCCTCTTTCCCTCCCCACCATGAACCGCAGTCTTGATGCGGATAACCTTCATCCACTCTTCCCCTCCCCACCATGAACCGCAGTCTTGATGCGGATAACCTTCACCCCCTCTTTCCCTCCCCACCATGAACCGCAGTCTTGATGCGGATAACCTTCATCCACTCTTCCCCTCCCCACCATGAACCGCAGTCTTGATGTGGATAACCTTCATCCACTCTTCCCCTCCCCACCATGAACCGCAGTCTTGATGTGGATAACCTTCATCCACTCTTCCCCTCCCCACCATGAACCGCAGTCTTGATGTGGATACCCTTCACCCACTCTTCCCCTTCCCACCATGAACCGCAGTCTTGATGTGGATAACCTTCATCCACTCTTCCCCTCCCCACCATGAACCACAGTCTTGATGTGGATAACCTTCATCCACTCTTCCCCTCACCACCATGAACCACAGTCTTGATGTGGATAACCTTCATCCACTCTTCCCTCCCCACCATGAACCGCAGTCTTGATGTGGATAACCTTCATCCACTCTTCCCCTCCCACCATGAACCGCAGTCTTGATGTGGATAACCTTCACCCACTCTTCCCTCCCCCATGA
>WNWK01052297.1:0-12222 GCA_009830355.1 Cherax destructor | reverse complement strand
AATAGAGCTAAGTGGTATAGATATGTTGATGATATTTTGTGCCTTATGCCTAAGAATGTAGATATAAACCATTTCCTTGTTAAATTAAATAGCTTAGCTCATTCTATAAATTTTACTGTTGAATTCGAAGTAAATAACTCATTGCCCTTCCTAGATGTTTTTATTATTAAGGGTAACATTGATTATAAATTTAAAATTTACAGAAAACCTACAAATAATTGTTCCTATGTACACCATTACTCTTCACATCAAGATAGAGTTAAAGTGTCAGTTTTTTTCTTCAATGTTTTTGAGAGCTTTACGTATTTGTAGTCCAGAGTTCATAGATGAAGAAATCTCTAAAATTTATGAAATAGCTAATGATTTAAAATACCCAAGAAACATAATTGATAAATCTTTTAAAATAGCTAGGAATACTTTTTACAATCCAAAAGGACAACCAACCTTATTCAACCAAAAATATGTTGGTTCTCCTTACCATGAAAACTTGGTTGATATGCCTTCCTTTCTTAAAATTTTAATATCAAAGTTGTATTTAAAAATCTTGATACAGTAAAAAGACTTTTGATAAAAATTCCCCCAAAATGCTGACGGATGTGTCTATAAGATTCCCTGTAAAATATGCGATAAAGTTTATTATGGTCAAACTGGTAAAAGTCTTGAACTAAGATTAAAACAACATAAATACAGCATTAGAACTGGACAAGATTCTAATGCTCTATTTATTCATGTGAAGATTTTAACCATCCAATTGATTTTCAAAATGCTGGAAAGGTTGTATCAAGCAAGTCCATGGTTGAAGGAATATAATAGAATCATGTTTCATTAAAAGCAGTTTTGAAAATAATATGAATATTTCTTTTGGTTTATATAAATTGGATTCTTTTATAATTAATAAAATTTGGGAAGAATTTAATGATAAATTGGACAATCTTAATTCTTGGGAAGAGTTTCAGGTCCTTTCTTGTTTCCTCTTCACAGAGTCGTGCGATGTTACGCTACTGTGAGGTGTTGTCTTTGTTAGTGTGATGTGACTGTGAGGTGTAGTCTCACCCCTTATATAAGTCCTCTTGTCATGTTTCCTTTTATAGTTCCTTGATAATGTGAGTAGTCACGAAAGCGCTTGGAATTCCTCTATTTTTCATAGTGGTTGTTTTGCATATTTTGATATCACCTGATTACTGTGATCTTTTTGCATCAATATATATATATATATATAAATATATATATATATATATATATATATATATATATATATATATATATATATATATATATATATATATATATATATATATATTATATATATAAATATATATATATATATATATGTATATATATATATATATATATATAAATATATATATATATATATGTATATATATATATATATATATAAATATATATATATATAAATATGTATATATATATATAAATATATATATATAAATATATATATATATATATATATAAATATATATATATATATAAATATAAATATATATATATATAAATATATATATATATATATATATATATATATATATATATATATATATATATATATATATATATATATATATATATATATATATATATATATATAATATATATATATAGGTTCTTGTCTTGATCGATCGACACCAGCGGACGAAATAAATGCTTGCCTGAAATACTCTACTTTGTGGCGACACGTAAAGACGTTAAAATTAACTACAAATATGCGAGTCCAGCTGCAAAACGATCGATCAGCTGATATATTCTCACATCAATTGCTGGAAATGGGAAGGGAAAAGGTGCCGGTTGATCTGACCTCAGGACGAATTTCATTGCCTCATAACTTCTGCAATTTAGTGATGTCAAAAAAAGAATTGGTTGAAAAGTATTTCCCAATATTCAAACCAATTATAAGAATCACGATTGGCTGGGTGAACGAGCTACTCTTGCTGCCAAAAACAAAGATTTCTACGAACTTAATAATATTATTCAGTCTAACATTCAAAGCGAGGCAGTCACATACAAGTCCGTCGACACTGTTGTGGAAGTAGATGAAGCGGTTAATTATCCAACATTTTTTTTTAATTCACTCGATCTGCCAGGGATGCCACAGCATGTACTGCAGTTGAAAATCGGCATGCCAATTATCATGTTGTGTAATATCAACCAGCCAAAGCTTTGCAACGGCACACGGCTTGCAGTAAAAAAATTTATGAGCAACGTAGTAGAAGCAACAATCTTGACAGGACCTTTCAAAGGTGAAGATGTCCTCATTCCTCGCATTCCTATGATTCCAACAGATATGCCTTTTCAATTAAAGAGACTGCAATTCCCAATTCGATTGGCATTTGCAATCACCATCAACAAAGCTCAGGGCCAATCTTTAGAATTGTGCAGTTTAGATCTAGACACGGATTGCTTCTCACATGGACAATTATATGTTGCATGTTCTTGAGTCGGCAAACCAGACAATTTCTATATCTGCACAAAAAATGGAACAACAAAAAATATTGTATACTACAAGCATTGTAATATATATATATATATATATATATATATATATATATATATATATATATATATATATATATATATATATATATATATATATATATATATATATATATATAATAAAGTGTTGTAGGAAAGGCATATCTGAATTATTCATGTCTCACCTAAGTGTAAGGTGCTTTTATTAACTATTTAATTTACTAAGTACTCCTAGAAGCTTAGTATATACTGAATAAAATCCGGATAAAGCCTTATAGAACTTATTCGCCTCATGTATACCTAAAAGTAGAAAGAAAACTTGTGATATCCCTGATCTTACTACACGTTTGTTACAAGAAGCACAAACTAAGTGGTCTACAGGCCATGATCGTAGCAAGTGGGGGCCTGTCCTTGGAGCTACACTGACTAGATCTCCATAATGTAAGTTAATATACAGCAACTGGTTAAGGACCTGACTCTGGATAAATTAGAGACGCTGAAACTGCAGACATGCTGGCAGATAGCAAAGCACCTAGGGGTGAAATTTAACAACCGTTATACCACGGAGACTATCCGGTGTATTATACGAATATCTTATTCTCTATATGCCTAGAAGCTTCCAAAACTCCTGAATCACAGGTGGAAAGTTTAATATACCAGCTGGATAATACCTCTCTAGTAGAAGACCTAGAGAAGTCACTTGAAGGCGACAAATCAGCCCCTGGGAGACCTACAACTTCCTTGCTGGTAGTATGTCAACACCGGGAGCCAAGGGTATGTCTAGTGACGGGGTTCCCCGGAACGAGGTAATGAAACGAGGGCTTTTGGTAGTCCACGACCATACAGTGATTCAATGCATATACGAGGAGAGGGAGCTCGGCCCAAGACACGACCAGAGGGGCTCCTTTCCCCGACCTCACCGATGTCTTTGACACCCATCTCTCTGGACCATTTTAAGAGAATGGAGCATCTCATAACTCTGCAAACGGCTCAATTAGAATCGCAGCGACAACTGTACAAAGAAGAATTTGAGCGAGAGAATATTCGTTATGAGAGGCAACAAGCAGAGAGAAGAGTGAGACCGTCGGTTTCCCCGAACCTGTCCTTCGATTTGCATAAGGCAGCATCTCTAGTGCCTCGGATCAGTGAGGATGACCTGGACACCTATTTTGACACCTTCGAGAACCAGGCAAGGGAGATCCAATGGCTCAGGAATATTGGGCCACTCTACTGCACACAACTCTAACCGGTAAGGCTCAAAAGTGTATAGCTACTCTACCTTATGATAAGTATATGAAGTATGAGGTTGTTAAAAAAGTAATTTTGGAAACTTACGACTTATTCCCATTGAGTTATCAAAGGACGTTCCGTACCTTACAATGACTACCCGGACAAACGTGGGTAGACTTTGCCCGTCAAAAGACGGTAGCCCTTGAAAGGTGGTTACGGGCCTCGGGTTGTGAATCTATGGAAAACCTGACTCAACTAATATTACAGGAAGAGTTTCATAACTTCCTGTCAGAAGACTTGCGTAAGTTTCTAATTGATCATCAGACTTTGGTTGTTTTAACTTCTGCCTCACTTGATGATCACTACGAAATATCCTCTCAGTTGACATGGGATAATCCCCCTAGAGGGAAGGTGGGGAAAACATCCCCTAGGGATTGACAGTAACAGACAAGAGAAGAGGCTCATCAGAAATTACCTCCCCATAAGGTGGCTTTCTACACCAATCCTAAACCTAATTCCGGTGGAAAACTTTATACTAAGCCACGCCAGGAGGTAGATAACGCAAGGAGGAAGCCTACCTGCTCTTACTGTCAGAAGAAAGGGCATGTGAGAAGCCTCTGTTACAAGTCAGACAGAGACCGGAAGTATAAAGTTCTGGATGTAGCTCCAGTACAGCTGACGTCGTCTATCAGGTCCCAGGGAAAGGAGGACCCACGGAGGGAGCAAGATTCAGCCAGTCAGGATTCTACTGCTAGATGACTGACTCCCTCGATCATGTCTAAAAAGAAAGACTACCAAATCCCAGCTCATTGAAGTAAAGTCTTATAGAGACACCGGGAGTTACTTAACTCTGTTGAGAAAGGGTGTTCTGCCTTTGAATGATTCTACCTATACCAGGATGGATGTGCTCTTAGAGGCATATGGAGGGACCGTGTCTAGGGTTCCCCTCCATAAAATATACTTGAAAATAGGCTCTTATGATGGATATGCAGTGGTAGGCATATCGGAAACAGAATTTCCCATTAGGTCAGTGGACCTGCTTGTCGGAAATGACTTGGGAGTGGGAAGAATCTGTAAAGAACCTCTCATCATAGAGAATACCTCAAGTGAAGATTTTGCCCAAGAACCTTGCCGAGAGGGTTCTATTTTATTTCCTCTCGCAGTAGTCACGAGAGCCATGGCAAAGTCTCATCCACTCCCCTCATCCTCGAGCAGTAATCCCACGGATTGGGGCCTGGATCTATTGTTTAGTGATGCTCACATGCCAGAAATTAAGGATTAGGCACCAGGAATTCAGGCATCAGATCAAACTGCCATGCGGATTAATGATATTAAGAGCGAAAATTTGATCCAAGAACAGCTAGAAGACTCTTCTTTGGAGGGAGAAAGAGGATTAGCCATTACTGAAACTGAGGCAGCAGATGTAGAAGATTGTTTCTATTATAGTAATGGTCATCTTATGAGGAAAGTTCTTACAGCAACTGCCCCAGGTACTAGATTATGTGCTACGAAACAGGTACTGGTTTTACCTGGAAGATTCCGAACCTTGGCTCTGGAAGTGGCCCATAATAGCCCAATAGGGAAGCATCTTGGGATACGGAAGACAATGAGAAAGTTGTCCCGTTATTTTTTCTGGCCTAAGATGAAAGAAACGGTTATGGACTACCTTCGGAATTGTCCGATTTGCCAGAAAATAGGTAAACCAGCACACACCCCGCCTCCTGCTCCCCTCTTGGGTAGCATTGAAAATTGGGTTGAGCAAATATTCTGTTACTGGGACGGATTGTGAAGGACCTGCCTAGTATGGGCCAACAGGCCTGCTGCAGTGTTCCTCCTTTCTTATGTTCTTATTGCAGTAGAAGGAGAGCCTTTGTGTGGGGCCCTTACCTAAAACCAAGTTGGGTAATCAATACCTGTCGATTATAATGGATACTGCCACCAGGTATCCTGAAGCTATTCCATTAAGGAAAATAAATGCTCGGGCTAAAGTAAGGGCTCTAATTAGATTCTTTTCCCAGGTAGGGTTGCCTCGGGAAATTCAGTCTGAGCAAGGCTCTAATTTCACTTCCAGAGTGTTCCGAGAAGCTTTGTCTAGACTCAGTATTATACATTTACTATCCACTCCTTATAGACCTCAAACCCAGGGAGCCATAGGCAGGTTCCACCAGACATTAAAGTTCATGATGCTGCTTATTGTGAGCAGTTATCCAAAGACTGGGATGAGGTTATCCCTTTTCTCCTCCTCACAATCAGGGAGAGTGAGCAAGAGAGTTTAGGGAACAACCTCTTTGAGCTGATATATGGACATACGGTTCGAGGGCCCCTGGCTGTGTTAAAGGAAGTATGGTCCGGGAGAGCTGATCCACCTTTATATTTATCCCCCTCTTTAATGCAAGAGCACTCGTCTTTTACTAGGAACATGGCTTTAGAAAATATAACACGAGCCCAAACTAAAATGAAACAGCGTTTCGACAAAAGTGCTGCTCATCGTTCCTTTCAAGTAGGGGATAAAGATACACACACAACCCGCACATATAAAAGAGAGGAGCTTACGACGACGTTTCGGCCCGACTTGGACCATTTACAAAGTCACACTGGTCCAAGTCGGGCCGAAACGTCGTCGTAAGCTCCTCTCTTTTATATGTGCGGGTTGTGTGTGTATTGTTCCAGTCACGGTATTGTGCCTTTTTGTTATTTAGGGGATAAAGTTTTAGCTCTGAAAGTGGTAGCTGGGCATACGTTACAGCCCTGTTATGAAGGACCCATGAAGACAGTGAAGAAACTGAGTAAGGTTAATTACTTAGTTCACACACCAGGTAAAAAGAAGTCGAACCATACCTACCATGTAAATCAATTAAAGAAGTATTATGGGGGAATATCGCCCACTACTACTGTTCTACCCCAAGAGGATGCATGCCTTATAGATTGTTCTAGAGGGGTAGAAGTGCGCCTAAAAAACTCTGAAGTGTTGAGTGCTATGAACTGTTTTCTAAGTAACTTAGGAGATGAACAAGCAAGACAGATAAAAGAGTTGCTAATGGCTTATCAGAGTTTATTCGGAGACGTCCCCCAGCGTTGCACTCTGGGGACACATGATGCGGATGTACAAGGTGCTCAGCCAATTAAGCAAGCCCCGTATCGAACAAGCCCGGCGAAAAAACAGGCACTCTGTGAAGAAATAGATTTTCTGTTAACTCATGGTTTGATCGAATGCAGCAGAAGTCCGTGGGCTTCTCCCTGTGTACTCGTGCCTAAAGCAGATGGATCGTACCGTATGTGTACAGACTACCGAAAGGTAAACTCCGTGACCTTACCGGATGGATATCCTCTACCTAGGGTAGACGATTTAATAGACAAAGTCTCTGGGGCTAAGTATGTGAGTAGACTAGACCTTTTACGAGGTTATTGCCAAGTACCTCTCTCAACACGAGCCCAAGAGATATCAGCTTTTGCTGTTCCTGGTGGTCTGTTTAACTATTTAGTTATGCCCTTCGGCCTCTGCAATGCGACTTCTACCTTTCAGAGGCTGAAGAATAATGTGACTTATGAATAGGTGTGGAAGCCTACTTGGACGACTTAGTGGTGATACGTGATGAGTGGGGAGAGCACGTGTCTCGGCTTGAAGCTCTTCTGAAAAAGTTAGAATATAATTTTATGGTTAATTTAGCCAAATGTGAGTTTGGACACGCCTGCATAAAATATCTAGCGTTCAATATCGGTCAAGGAACAGTAACACCCGTTAATGCTAAGATCAAAGCCATATTAGAATTCCCTATACCTAAGGACAGAAAAGGTGTACAAAGGTTTTTGGGGATGGCCGGCTACTACCGCCGGTTCTGTCCCAACTTCTCACAAGTGGCAGCTCCTCTATTTGAATTAACCAGTTCCAAAGTTAAATTCCACTGGACCGTAGAATGTGACTTAGCTTTTTGCAGATTGAAACGGTTGTTTGAATTATCACCAGCATTGAAGAGTCCAGATTTCGATGTACCTTTTTCCTTACATGTAGACGCCAGTAGCTATGCCATGGGAGCAGTCCTGCTACAACCCTCTTCCTCTTCAGATATTCTTCATCCTATTTGTTATGTTCTCTGCTAAATTAAAGCCCCACCAGCTAAATTATGCAACTGTAGAGAAGGAAACATTAGCTTTAGTGTTATCTTTAGAGCACTTTGAAGTTTACCTGGGAACTACCCCCCACAAAATCACCGTCAATTCGGACCATAACCCTTTCATGTTTATAAACACAATGAAGTCGAGGAACGCCCGAATTCTGAGATGGGCTCTTCTGATTCAGCCTTTTTCAATAAGTATTCACCACATACGTGGCCCGGATAACGTAATTGCCGACGCGTTGTCCCGGCCTTAAGGACAAATCAGTAGTCCCTTTTTTCTACATTTTTATTTTTCTCTAGAGCAAAACCTATTTTTTTTTTTTTTTTTTTTTTGCTTTGTGAAATTTATGAGTTTTATGTTTAATATTTTGACTTTTGTCACCGACATTAAGATTATTGTTGTAACGAAAATAGAAGTCCTTCCCAAGGTTTTTGTATGCCAGTTTGGTGGAAGTTAAGGACATATCCTGCTTTGGCTACGACTCCTGTTTTATTCCCCTGACATCTATGAAACGGAGCGCAGATTAAACTCTGTTTCCTGACTTCTGCTTCATGGTGACCCAGAAGAATCTTTAAATTTCGTTGGAGGAATTTTGTTTTTACAATTGTCTGAGTCTATGGGGAGGAATGGAGTCATTGTGTGTCATTTATGACTTAAATACCATTTTGGTGCGACACCTAGTCGTACGGGGAGAGTTTTACGCCCTTTGGTCATAATTTAAGAAGGGTCATTTAATTAATGTGTAATTTTGGCTTTTTCACTTAATATTATATTATTGGTTTCTTTATTAATAACTAAATTAAAGTTTCCTTGCTTTATAATATTATCTGGTCATAAATTATTTATTTTAGGTAGGATGTTTTATAAACCTGCAGTGTTTAGTATTCTTGTATTGAATTACCTAGTAGTCGTTTATACCTCAAACTTTCGCTTATTCCGAGGTGACGTCAAGCCAGGGAGTTTTACTAATGGCAGTTCATTCTCACCTTTGGTAGAGGAAGCACCAGCTAAGGGGCTCTCTTAATCTCTCTGTACGAACTCCAGGAGAACCTTTGGACCTGGATCTCTCAACTGGAAGCGAGAGGTTGTTGGATTACTTCCATGTTGGAAATACTTTGTGGATTACGCCTGTATAGTTATCCCCCTCAGTGAAGCAATTAGGCAAAGAGACTAAGTTGGCCTTTTATACCCGCTGAGGTCTCGTGAGGAAGTACAGGAACCTCTTGTGTTTGTGAATTATGAAATTATAGTTACTGTATATATATATATATATATATATATATATATATATATATATATATATATATATATATATATATATATATATATATATATATATATATATATGTTGTACAAAAGGCATATCTGAATTATTCATATCTCACCTAAGTGTAAGGTGCTTTTTTAACTATTTAATTTACTAAGTACTCCTAGAAGCTTAGTATATACTGAATAAAATCCGGATAATGCATTATAGAACTTATTCGCCTTATGTATACCTAAAAGTAGGAAGAAAACTTGTGATATCCTTGATCTTACTACACGTTTGTTACAAGAAGCACAAACAAAGTGGTCTACAGGCTATGATCGTAACAGCAAAGGAGCGAGGCTTTAATGCCAGGTATTGGCAGAGGCCCGAGCCTATCCTGCCAAGAAATGGCAGAGGATCCAAATTTTCCTGCCAAGTAATGACAGAGGAGCGAGCCTTTATTGTATGGAAATGGCAGAGGAGCCAGCCTTTCCTGCCAGGTAATGGCAGAGAAGCGAGCCTTTCCTGCCATTTAATGGCAGAAGAGACAGCCTTTCCTGCCAGGTATTGGCAGAGGAGCGAGCCTTTCCTGTCAGGTAATGGCACATGAGCCAGCCTTTCCTGCCAGGTAATGGCAGAGAAGCTAGACTTTCCTGCCATGTAATGGCAGAGGAGCGAGCCTTTCCTGCCAGGTAATGGCAGAAGAGCGAGATATTCCTGCCAGGAAATTGCAGAGAAGCGAGCATTTCCTGCCAGGTAATGGTAGAGGAGAGAGCCTTTCTTGCCAGGTAATGGCAGAGGAGCGAGCCTTTCCTGCCAGGTAATGGCAGAGGAGCGAGCCTTTCCTGCTAGGTAATGGCAGAGGATCTAGCCTTTCCTGCCAGTTAATGGCAGAGGATCGAGCCTTTCCTGAGAGGTAATGGTAGAGAATCGAGCCTTTCCTGCCAGGAAATGGCATAGAATCGATCCTTTCCTGCCAGTTAATTGCAGAGGAGCGAGCCTTTCCTGCCAGGTAATGGCATAGGACCGAGCCTTTCCTGCCAGGTAATGGTAGACGAGCGACCCTTTCCTGCCAGGTTATGGCAGAGGAGCGAGCTTTTTCTGCCAGGTAATGGCAGAGGAGCGAGCCTTTGCAGCCAGGAAATGGCAGAGGAGCGAGCCTTTTCTTCCAGGAAATATCAGAAGGGCGAGCCTTTTCTTCCAGGTAATGGCAGAGGAGCGAGCCTTTTCTGCCAGATAATGGGAGAGTAGCGAGCCTTTTCTTCCAGGTAATAGCAGAAGAGCGAGCCTTTTTTGCCAGGAAATTGCAGAGGAGCGAGCCTTTCCTCCAAAGTAATAGAAGAGGAGCGAGCCTTTCCTGCAAAGTAATTGCAGTGGAGCGAGCCTTTCCTGCAAAGTAATAGAAGAGGAGAGAGCCTTTCCTGCCTGGTAATGGCAGAGGAGCGAGCCTTTCCTGCCTGGTAATGGCAGAGGAGCGAGCCTTTTCTGCCAGGTAATGGAGAGGAGCGAGTCTTTCCTGCCAGGTAATGGAGAGGAGCGAGCCTTTCCTGTCAGGTAATGGCAGAGGAGCGTGTTTTTCTTGTCAGGTTATGGCAGAGGAGAGAGCCTTTCCTGCAAGGTAATGCCATAGAGGAGAAACTGAGGCATGAGAGTGAAATGTAGGGCTCTGAAAATAATATGAATAATAAAAACGAAAACAAAACACAGATAAATTTGTTATATTAAATGCACTGATATTGCCAGATCAGTACTTAATTCCTTCTTAATACTGGATTCTCCATGTGTTTACCACAGGGCCGGTAGTGCTCGTGGCACTGTAGCCCCAGCTAGCAGAATAGTGGTGACGCTGGCACAAGAGCCAGCTACCAGAGTGCCAGCAACTAACAAGCCTCCTGCATAATTCATGTTGGCCTCTATATCAGTATTCCTCACCTCGCTTTGTCCAGGAATTCCGCACTCACTCCAGAAATATTTTAGCGTTGACCAGGCAAAATGATGTGTAGGTATTTCTCACTCTGAAGGTGACATAAGTTGAGGTGACGGTGACCAGTGTGTCTCACCCAGACGGTGACACAGGCTCAGGTGACAGTGACCAGTATATCTCACCCAGACGGTGACACTGGCCAGTGTGTCACCCAGACGGTGCCACAAGCTGAAGTGACGATGGTGGCCAGTGTCTCATAGAAAAATTCACATAGGCAGAGTTGTGGTGGCCAGTGTCTCGCGCTGAAAGTGAGACAGTATAGACAACCGAGTCTTTATCTGAAGGTCACACATGATGAGGAGATGATTAGTAAGTTTTACTTAAGTGGAAAAGTGCGTGCACACACACACACACACACACACACACACACTGCTTGTAAGGAACCGTTGGAAATTTGAGGAAATGGAAGGAGTGGAGGTGTGTAGAGAAAGGGACTTCATAGTAGGTACCATCCAGTCTGGGGAGCACAAGATAATCATTGCAGTGATGTATAACCCACCACAGAACTGCAGGAGGCCAGGTGAGGAATATGATGAGAACAACAGAGCGATGGTGGACACTCTGGCGGAGGTAGCAAGAAAAGCGCACATGAGCAGAGCGAAGCTACTGGTCATGGGCGATTTCAACTACAGGGAGATCGACTGGGAGAACCAAGAACCACATGGGGGTCCAGAAACTTGGAGAGCCAAGATGATGGATGCGGTACTGGAAAACCTGATGCACCAACATGTCAGGGACACGACCAGAGTGAGAGGAGAAGATGAACCAGCAAGACTGGACCTTGTATTCACCCTGAACAGCCAGATATTGAAGACATAACACACGAGAGCCCCCTGGGAGCCAGTGACCAAATGGTGCTGAGCTTTGAGTATATTGTAGAGCTACAGGTGGAGAGGGAAAACGGTACCGAAAGAGACAAACCAGATTTTAAAAGAGGAAACTACACAGGCATGAGGAATTTCCTGCAGGAAGTTCAGTGGGAAAGGGAAATGGATGGACAGACAATAAATGAAATGATGGAATACGTAGGGTCAAAGTGCAAGGAGGCAGAGGAACGGTTTATACCCAGAGGAAAAAGATTAAACAGGAAGGCCAGAAAGAGCCCCTGGTTTACCCAAAGGTGCAGGGAGGCAAAGACTCAGAGGGTCAGAGAATG
>WNWK01052296.1:0-12222 GCA_009830355.1 Cherax destructor | reverse complement strand
GAAAAAAAAAAAAAGAATAAAAAAAGGGGGGGAACGGGGGAGGAATACCCGGGAGGAATAAAAGAGGAAAAAACCCCCTCTGCCCCCAAGGGGCCAAACCCCAAGTAGTGCAGAGCGGGGGGGAAAACCCCTCCATACCCTACCCTTCATCCATAAACCAGAACCCTAGCAACCTCCCCAAAAATAGCCACCCGGGGGAAAAAAAGAGGGCGGCCGGACACCCGCCCGCATACCTCCTTCAGCCACCCCCCCCCGGAACCAAAGGTGGCCTCCAGAGATACCCCCGCCCCAAAAAAACCCCCCAAAAAGCCCCCCCCCGGGAGACGGGGGGGGATCAGGACATCCCCGGCGACCCAGTTTCCCACTGAAAACCACCACCGCCAAGAACCTCAACAGAATGGGATGGACCACGGTACCCTTCCCCCTACCTAGGAACCAGAATGCCTGTGGAGAGAATCTCACAGGGTAAAAATGAGAAGGGAGGGATGAGGAGGAGGAAAGGGAAAAAGGGAAGATGGGATAGGGGAGGGGGATTGGGGGGTAATTAGGTTCAGTCTAAGGAAGAAGACCAAGAGGTCCAATTCCTCAGACCGATAGCTTCTTTACCTCGTCAAGGAGCCCCCCTTAAAGAGGCATGGGTCCAGAATGAATCTCAGCATTTTCTTCTGGGTGATGTGTAGCTTATCTTTCAGTTTTTTTGTTAAGGCAGAGTACCATGAAGAGCAAACGTTGTCTATAATACATTGTATAAATGCTAGACATAGGGTCCTGCGAGCCTCAGTTGGTAGACACTGTGCTTGTCTGTAGAGGAACTTTAGTCTGTCATTCGCTTTCTTTACTACACTGTTCCCTATTAGTTCTCCTGACATGCATGGGTCAAAGGGGATTCCCAGATATTTCACTGAATTTACTGTAATAATGGGTTTCCCATTACACTGTGTTACAAAATGACACGATATATATTAGTAATAGACATCTCCAGTGAACACTAGAAAGGATAGCCCTTCTAGCATCCAGCCTGTTACTGGGCTTTTGCAACAAAGTCAGTATCCTAGTCTAGTTATCCAACATTTTCAATAGTCCTCATGAGGATTACAACTAGTAGGGTACTAACCAAAGCATAAGATTTAATATGTTTATTAACAAAGTTAATGTCTAGGGTTTCAAAGTAAATAAATGTACATATGATCAGAATGTTCATTAAGTAATACATTAGGAGGTTAATTAGGAGGTTAGCTCCTACACTGCTCTCATATACAATAATGCTGTGCTGAGGGCACATATATCCAAATGACTCTAAAGTACCATCAGGTACAATGTCAGTAAGTACAATAATATAGATATATGCAAATAAGAATATACATGTGTATGAGTGAGCTCCAGGTAACTCTAAGACTCGACTCAACCAGTATCCGACTGAACTTCTCATAAGCTAGCTCTTCTAACAAACTGACAATCAGAACAGTTTGATTGACCAGTAAAATGACCAATTCGCATAACAGCAATATAACAGGCAACAGCAACACAGCGTCAGGAACCAGGAGATAGAAAATCGACCCTAACTGGGGACCATCAATAAATCCTCCAAAACAGTCAAAAAACTCCCTTTCTACTGAAGCTAGGTTCAGCATAAACAATCCCAAACTGTGACGGTGCACAGATGCCTTATCGAATTAGGTCAGGAGCTGTAGCTAGAGACCTGAGTTATCTCAGAGTGTCAATGTGACACACAACCCAGTAAAACGTCTGAAATCACTGTCTAGTCTATCCTCTGTGAACAGAGTTACACAGAGTCCTGAGAAGTATGTTTCGTCTCACCACCGAACACATACTCTACCCAAACAGAGTCTAAATGGCGAGAAAACAAGCAGAGACTGGAGAGAGGTGTTGTCTCAACGATGTCCAGCTGCGTAGTGCTCTCGAGGAAGGAGCAGCAGCCACCCACCTCAGGTGTGGAATCACGTGACTCCTCCCAGCAACAAGCCTAGTGTCATAATTTATAATATTACATCCTACCTAATAAACATAGCTAAGTCAAATAATGTCAAATAATGAAAATATACATCAATCACATATATATATATATATATATATATATATATATATATATATATATATATATATATATACATTGGGGCCCAATTCTGGGGCCGCAATACACTGGACATTAAAATTATTCACCGTTTTCAATTTATGTTTCGAGGAGCAGTGATAATTTGTTGTCTACCAACCATTTGCTACAGGACTGGTTCTAGTGATAGTACTCTAGCAATGTCTTGTGGGTCTCAGGTTACCATACCTATGAGATTCCCTAGCGACATTTGAGTTCTCAAGTAGTCCATCAAATTAATGTGGGAGGTGTCGGTTGAATGGGATCTCCTGAAACCTGACTGGTTACTATGGAGAATAGTTGCTGACATAAGACCTACTATTTTTCTCAAAGATAGGAGTAACTCTGGCCTCCTTGAATCCCTCCGGGACAATATTTGTGGCTATGGACAAATTTATATGTGTAATGGGAATTGGTAATTCAGAGGTGCCATTCTTTAGGAACTTAGGCGGGATGTTATCGGGACCAGTGCTCTTAGTTGGGTGTTTGACTAAGTGTGGGTTCCAGACTGGTGCTGCATACTCCAATGTTGGCCTGACGTTCACGGTGTACAGTCTTGAACGACTCCTTACTGAGGTGTCCGAATGCTATTCTTAGGTTTGCCAGGCGCCCATATGCTGGGGCAGTTATTTGGTTGATGTGCGCCTCAGATGTGCTTGGTATTATACTCACCCCAAAATTCTTTTCCTTGAGTGAAGTTTTTAGTATTTGACCCACTAGACTACTCTGCCTGAGGTCTTCTTTGCCCTTCCCCGATCTTCATGACTAGGTGGGGTTAAACTCTAGAAGCCAGTCGCTGGACCAGTTTTGCAGATCTCCTTTTAGTCCTGTGTGTGTGTTAGTTACCATTTTGTCCTAGGCACATGTCGATTTGACACTAGGCCTGTTGTATGTATGTGTGTGAGTGTGTGTGTGTGTAAGGAAACACTTGAAATGTTTCCGCCCCGTCGGGAATAGAACCCGGGCCCTCCGTGCGTGAAGCGAGAGCTTTACCACTAGGCCACCGGGGCGTTCGTGTGTGTGTGTGTGTGTGTGTGTGTGTGTGTGTGTGTGTGTGTGTGTGTGTGTGTGTGTGCGCGTGCACTTGTGCATGCGTGTGTGTGTGTGTGTATGCGTGTGTTTTTGTGCATCCGTATGTTTGTGTGCATGCGTGTGTGTGTGTGTGCATGCGTGTGTTTTTTGTGCATGCGTGTGTTTGTGTTCATGCGTGTGTGTGTGCATGCGTGTGTGTTTGTGTGCATGCGTGTGTGTTTGTGTGCATGCGTGTGTGTGTACTCACCTAATTGTACTCAACCTAATTGTGGTTGCAGGGGTCGAGACTCAGCTCCTGGCCCCGCCTCTTCGCTGTCCGATACTGGGTCTCTGCTCTCCCTGCTCCATGAGCTTTATCATACCTTGTCTTAAAACTATGTATGGTTCCTGCCTCCACTATATCTTTCTCTAGACTATTCCACTTCCTGACTACTCTATGGCTGAAGAAATGCTTCCTAACATCCCTTTGACTCATCTGAGTCTTCAGCTTCCAGTTGTGTCCCCTTGTTTCTGTGTTCCCTCTCTGGAACATCCTGTCACTGTCTACCTTGTCGATTCCCCGCAGTATTTTGTATGTCGTTATCATGTCTCCTCTGACCCTTCTTTCCTCCAGTGTTGTTAGTCCTATTTCCCTCAACCTTTCTTCATAGGACAGTTCCCTGAGTTGTGGAACTAATCTTGTCGCAAACCTTTGCACTTTCTCTAGTTTCTTTACGTGCTTGACCAGGTGTGGGTTCCAGACTGGTGCTGCATATTCTAGTATGGGCCTGACGTACACGGTGTACAGTGTCTTGAACGATTCCTTGTTAAGGTAACGGAACGCTAATCTTAGGTTTGCCAGTCGCCCATATGCTGCAGCAGTTATCTGGTTGATGTGTGCCTCCGGAGACGTGCTTGGCGTTATACTCACCCCAAGGTCTTTCTCCTTTGCCGAGATTTGTAGCCTTTGTCCGCCTAGCCTGTACTCTGTCAGCGGTCTTCTTTGCCCTTCTCCGATCTTCATGACTTTGCATTTGGTGGGATTGAATTCGAGAAGCCAGTTGCTAGACCAGATGTCAAGCTTGTCCAGGTCTGTTTGAAGTCCTGCTTGGTCCTCTTCCGATGTGTGTGTTTGTGTGCATGCGTGTGTGTGTGTGTG
This sequence comes from Cherax destructor, assembly GCA_009830355.1. Taxonomy (NCBI): domain Eukaryota; kingdom Metazoa; phylum Arthropoda; class Malacostraca; order Decapoda; family Parastacidae; genus Cherax; species Cherax destructor. The sequence goes on along the minus strand of WNWK01052296.1, from coordinate 7,942 downwards.
TGCATGCGTGTGTGTGTGTGTTTGTGTGCATGCGTGTGTGTGTGTTTGTGTGCATGCGTGTGTATGTTTGTGTGCATGCGTTTGTGTGTATGCGTGTGTGTGTGTGTGAGCGCGCAATTCTGCTTGCGTGGGTTGCACTGTGGGTGTATACACTTGTTAATTTTACTGGACTAGTTGGATTTGCGTGGATTGAGGTATAGCTCATGGGCCCCGTGGTTGGAGCATCATTGTCTGCTCAGCTCTTAGCCTTTGTCTTCAAACTCTGCCCCACATAAGTAAGTAAGTAAGTTTATTCAGGTATATACAAATACATTTACATAGATTATCATACATAGCAGCATATGTGTAGAGAACCCAGGATAACCCAAAAAGTCAGACAGAGTGACTTATTTCCATTGGGGTCCATTTAATACCTTAATATTATACACTGTAGGAGATATATGTTATTATACTATAAAGGATATATATTAGGAATAAGGTAAAAAGAGTTATTTACATTCACATGTGTGTTAGCTAAAAAAATAAAAAAACATTCTCCCTTTCTGTCGCTACATTCATTAGGTACTTTTTGGCCCTCTTCTTGAACTGGCTCATGCTATGACTGGCTTTGACATGTGCAGGCAGTCTGTTCCATTCGTTTATTGCTGTACAGTAAAAGGTGTTTGAAGCCTGGCCACTGACTGTGGGTACTACAAAGTTGTGCTCTCTCCCCCTAGTACTATGACTACTTTGGTTCCCAGCCTTGACAAAATTGACAGCAAGATATTCTGGACACTGTTTGTGAGCAATTTTATAAACTTGATTCAACTTAAGTTGTTTTACTCTGTCTTCAATATTCAGCATATCCAATTGTTGTAATTCATCCTGGCCTACATGTTCTCTTGGACCCAGGTCCAGGATGAATCTTACCATTTTGTTCTGGGTGATTTGCAGTTTATCTTTCTTTTTTTTTTTTTTGTCAAGGCAGAGTACCATGAAGAGCAAGCGTAGTCCGTAGGTAGACACTGTGCTTGTCTGTAGAGGAACTTCAGTCTGGCATTCGCTTTCTTTACTACACTGTTCCCTATCAATTCTCCTGACATGCATGGGTCAAAGGGGATTCCCAGATATTTTACTGAGGAAACTGAAGTGATGGATTCCCCATTACACCGGACATGAAAATTATTTACCCTTCTCAGTTTATATTTCGTGCCAAAGAGTATGGCTTCTGTTTTCCCGAGGTGTAACGATAGTTTGTTGTCTGCTAACCATTTGCTGCAGGACTCCAGTTCCAGTGTTAATACATTAGCTATATCTTGTGGGTCTTTACCTGACACTAACAGAGCACTGTCATCTGCATACAGTAGGAGTTTGCACTTGACACTAATGGGCATGTCATTTACATAACACAGGAATAATAAGGGACCCAGAATACTACCTTGGGGAACTCCACATGCTATCGGCAGTGGTTCTGATTCTGTTTTGTTGATTTTGACAATTTGTTTCCTGTTGCTAAGATATGACTTAAACCAGTCTGTGGAACCTATGCCGATAGCTTGAAGTTTCTTACATAATATATTGTGGTTACCATTCCTATGAGGTTCCCTATAGACATTTCAGTTCTCATGTAATCCATCAGATTAATTAGGGAGGTGTCGGTTGAGTAAGATCTCCTAAAGCCTGATTGGTAACTATGAAGAATGTTGTTGTCACTAAGATACTTAAGTACTTGACAGTACACCGCCCTCTCTAGAATTTTGGATATTACACTGAGTATACTAACAGGCCTATAGTTGCTGACATCGGACCTACTATTTTTCTTTAAGATAGGAGTAACTGTGGCCTCCTTGAACCCCTCTGGTACAGTATTAGTGGTGATGGACAAATTTATTATGTGAGCAATGGGGATTGCCAGTTCAGAGGCACCATCTTTTAGGAACTTAGACGGGATGTTATCAGGGTCGGTGCTCTTAGTTGGGTTTAATCTGCTTAGTTCTTTTTGCACGAAGTCATGAGATACACTTACTAGTCGACAACTGTTTGGAGTTACCCCTTTATTGGTATAGTGTGTTTTAAACTTATCAGAGTCTGTGTTAAAGATATTTGATGCAGCTGGTAGCTTACTTACTAGTGTTGAGGCGACAGTTGTGTAGTATGAATTAAAACAATTTGACACTTTAGTTGTTTCGTGGCATACCTCGTTATCAACATTTAGTACTATGTTAGATCTATCTACGGGTTTATGGCTATACCCCAACTGTTTGAGTTGTTGCCAGAGCTTTCTAGGGTTATTCTTGTACTCTTTGATTTTTGAGCAATAGTGCCTTTTTATCAGCTTGTCTCTGAATTTCATATTATCTAATATCTCAGTAGTCATCCAGGGTTCAGTTCTTCGTTTAATCCTAACCTCTTTAACTGGTGCAATATTATCAAGGATGGCAGTGAACATTGTTTTGAATTTTTCCCAGGCATCATTTACGTCCGTGCAACTTGTTATCACTGACCAGTCACAATTGTGTAGCATATTTACCAGTGTTTCTTTACTATAGTTTCTAGTTGACCTAACTTTTATTGTCCTGTGTAGGCCTATCCGTTCCCTAGTGATTTTCCTGGTACAGTAAATGATGAAATGATCACTAAGACCTGTGGTAATGACCCCTGACTGACTAAAGTTCTCAGGGCGGTTACAAAGTATGTGGTCAATTAGGGTGGCTGAGAACTGTGTGATCCGGGTTGGTGTATTAATTAGTTGCGTGTAACTATTTAAATCCAGAATTTGCTTATATATTTTACATAGCCCTTTATTTTGCTGTTGAAAACAGATATTGAAGTCTCCCAGTATTACTGTCTCGTCATTGTTATCAAGTCCGGACAAGACTCTCGAAAAGTTCTCGATGGGTGGGAGGGCGATAACTAGTTCCTACTAAGATGGGTTTGGTCTTGGGAAGCAACACTTCAAACCATAGAATCTCCAATTTATTGTAATTTAAATCAGGTCTTGGATTATAGGCTAAGTCTTTCTTTATGTAGGCACATACCCCACCACCTTTTCTATTCCTATCTAAGCGTTTTATATTGTAACCTTCTATTTTGACCTCGTAGTCAGTCACCGTATCATCCAACCAGGATTCCGAGATGGATATAACTGCAGCTCTAGTTCTGTTAGCTAGAATCCTAATCTCTGCCAATTTTGGAAGAAGTGATCTTGCGTTAACATGAATAAAGTGAAGGCCTGTTTTCGTAAAACAATCATAATCATCAATATATGGCAATGGGTCATTAGCATTAAAAATAGGTAAATCAATGTCATCATTGCTAAAGGGTAGCTGTGCCAAAGTGCATTTGTTACAAACAAAATAAAATCTGGCACCATTACCATAATTGAACACACATCCATTATGCACCCAACCTTTACACATTTTACATACGGTAAGTTTACTGTTCTTCTTTCGTACCTTAGTACAGTGTATACATATGTCTAGATATAGTAAATTTACTCGGGACTTTTATTTTGAAATTCTTATTATTTTCCCTCAAGTTTAATTTTATTTCTAATTTAAAACATTCTGTGTATGTTATATATAAATATATATATATATATATATATATATATATATATATATATATATATATATATATATATAAAATTTTATATATAATGTCGTGCCGAATAGGTAAAATTGGTCAGTTAGCAATAACTCGTTTAAAATTAAGTCCTTTCTAAAAAAAATTATACGTTTAAAGACATTTTTTCCATTTATGGTAATGTAAAATTAATAAATCCAACTAAACATATTTTAGATAAGTTTACAATAATTTAATAATAAACAATTAAATATATGTTTTCGTTAGGTTTAGAATGATTTTTGCGGAATTATTGCATACACAAATTTTCGCTTTAATTTTCGCTTTCCTTATTTGGCAAGAAGAGCATTGCTATTTAAGTCAAAATCGCAAGTTTCACCTCTTCGACACGAGACACACACACACACACACACAGCCCCCGGTGGCCTAGTGGGTAAAGCTCTTGCTTCACGCACGGAGGGGCCGGGTTCAATTCCCGGTGGGGCAGAAACATTTCGAACTGTTTCCTTACATACACATACACACACACATATATACAACAGGCCTAGTGTCTAATTGACATGTGCCTAGGACAAATCAGGGACCTATCAGAAGACAAGGCCGTAGTCAAACTTGACTTTAGAAATGCCTTTAATATGGTGAAGAGAGATGTGGTCTTGCCAGCCGTTCGGGATCGGTTCCCCAGTCTCTTTCCCTTCATTTCAGCTGGCTACAGCAAACCCTCGACTCTTTTGTTTGGGGAACATGAAATTCCCTCGTCTGAGGGTGTTCAGCAGGGTGATCCACTCGCTCCACTTCTCTTCTGTTTGGCAGTAAGAGAACTAACTTCCAGCCTATGCAGCGAGCTCAACATCTGGTACCTGGATGATGGCACTCTGGCAGGTACTAGGGAGTCCTTGTTAGAGGACCTACAACAGGTGAAGACACAAGGAGAAGCCTTAGGACTCATCCTTAATCCCTCAAAGTGTGAAATTATCACAACAAATCAGGAAATAATCAATGCAGTGCAAACAATCCTCCCAGAAGTCACTACTACCACTCCATCCAACAGTACCCTCCTGGGAGCACCGCTGGGTCACCACGCCATCGACACTGTCCTCAAGGACAAAGTGAATGACCTGAAAAGAATGGAGGAGAGAATAAGTGATCTTGATGCCCATGATGCCCTGTATCTCCTCACAAGGTGTCTTACTATGCCAAGACTCACTTACTTCCTGAGGTGCGCACCCTCTTTTGAAAACCCAACACTTGACGAGTATGACGCACACCTGAGATCAACCTTCAAGAAGGCACTGAATCTGTCACTAGAGGATCAGCAATGGGAGCAGGCAACCCTCCCAGTGCGACTGGGAGGTATAGGGGTGCGCAAAGCAAGGCAGGTAGCGTTACCTGCATTTCTGTCATCGTGTTTGGCTTCCAGTGGATTAGTCAAGAGGATTGTCCCTGAACGTTTGAGAGGGGTGGTGGGAGCTCAAGACCCCAAGTTCATTGAAGCAGCAGTGCAGTGGGACATCCTGGCAGACTCCTCCAGTAGACCAGCTCCTCCCAAAGAGCACAAACAGTCCCACTGGGACAAACCGATCATGGAAAAAATTTCCAACACAATGCTCACCAACGCTTCAGGAAAGGACAAAGCTCGTCTCCTAGCGGTGAAGGCACCACACTCAGGAGATTTCCTTCTTGCTGTTCCCAATTCCTCTCTGGGGACTCGACTCGACCCACAGGCCATTCGGATTGGTGTTGCTCTTCGCCTAGCCGCCCCCATACTCACCGAACATAGGTGTATTTGCGGCAGGGCGACGGCTGACCAATTCGGACTTCATGGTCTAGTGTGTCACACATCAAAAGGGGAAGTATGCTAGACATGAGGAGGTCAATGACATCAAAAAGAGAAGCCTCGCCACAGCCCGTTGCCCAGCTCAACGGGAACCCCAAGTGCAGAGGTCTGATGGAAGTCAAAGCGTCCTGATGGAGCCATCATGCTACCCTGGAAGGATGGTAAGCAGATTGCTTGGGACTACACCTGTGCTGCCACATTGGCAGACACCTACCTGCCACACTCCTTAGCCGAAGGGGGTGGAGCTGCCAGCCACAGGGAAGACCCAGAAGACCCGCAAATATGAAGACCTTCCCTCTTGCTATAACTTCATCCCAATAGGGTCGGAGACCCATGGAGCATGGGGCAAGTGTGCTCTAAAGTTTCTCAAGGAGCTGGGTGGAAAACTCATCATAGAAACCAAGGACCACAGGGCGACCAGCTTCCTGTTTCAGAGACTCAGTGTTGCGATCCAGAGGGAAATGCCTGCAGTATTCTGGGCACGCGGCCCACTGCCGGGGAGTTGGACGAAGTATTTGACATGTAGCTCTGAGTTGTTATCTATGTTGTTTTACTCCCCATTGTATTTTGTATTTTGTCTTGAAATAAAGTTTGTATAAAAAAAAAAAAGATGGGGTAGTAGGGGAAGTGGAATATTCAAATGGCTTCAGAAAGAAATCTAAATATTCTTCCTTGAAGTCTTTTTATCCACTTCTCCGAGGCAATGGGTCCCACAATTGACACTAGAGGTGGACCCCATCCTATATATATATATATTTATTTATTATTGCCCTCTTATCCTCTTTACAGGATGTCGATGTACAATAAGTTGATGAATTTCTAACTAATTTCATAGGGAGTCAAGAATTACAAGTTATTAGTTTTTCTTTCGTAACTTAGGAGCGCAAGAATATTTACAGAGAACTATGTACAGGACCTTAAGGTTTCATTTCCATTCACACGAATAAAGTAACAAGTTACCATCCGAAGATTTTCAGAACACAGGTGAATATATTAGATATTTGACTTGGGACGTAATATACAGATAAGTCCCCCACCAGCACCTTAAGTATGAACTAAGGGAATACGGCTCTGTTACAACAGAGGACTTGCAAGCAATGCACCTTGGGCTGTAGACCAGTAGTGGGGGAGGGGTGACCTGACATAACGACCAGAGACTGGTCGTTACACTAGTGCTTGACAACTCGCACTGTTACACCTAACATGAGATTTTAAGACCATTTAGTATATGCAATAATTTTTCTTGATTCCGTTAAGTAATTTATGTTGGTCACAGATAATATTTTACAGTCGGACTTCCTTATATATATATTCAATCTTGTGTTACCTAAATTTTTTCTTAGCGTCATCCCCTTGCTCTTTCCTATGTTCATTTTAAATTTCCCTCATTTACATACTCTTCCAAATTTGTCCACCAACCTTTGCATCTTCTCTTCAGAATCTTGTAAAAGCGCCATGTCAGTATAAAGTAACTGTGACAACTCCCACTTTTTACTAAATTCTGTATATTTTAATCCCACACCTCCTCTTACACCCTAGCATTCATTTATTTTACAACCCTATCTATAAATATATTAAACAACTATGACGACATCACAGATCTGTGTCTAAGGTCTACTTTGCTGGAAAATGATCTTTCGTACATACCCTAACCTGAGCCTCACTTTCCTCTTAAAAACACTTTAGCTGCTTTAAGTAACTTACCACCTATTCCATACACTTGCAACATCTGCCACATTGATTTCCTCCTTTCATATGCCTTTTCAAAATCCATAAATGCAACGAAAACTTCCTTGCCTTTTTCAAGATATTGTACACTTATGCTTCATTATTAGCACTTCGTCTACACATCCCGTACTCTTCCTAAAACCTCCTTGTTTCTGTGCAATCTGTCTTACCCTTAATTCTTTAAATAACTGCACCATACATTTTACCTGGTATATTCAACAGGCTTATTCCTTTATATTTTTTGCACTCTTTTTTGCCTCATTTTCCTTTATATAAAGGAGCTATGCACTCTCTCTGTCAATCCCTAGGTACATTTTCATATATTCATTGAACAAAAACACCACTCCAGAACTATATACCTTTCTACCTTTATAATTTCTGTCTTGATCTCATCAATCCCAGCTACTGTACCCCTGGCCAATGCATGAACTCACAGCTTCTCTATCTTCATCATCATTTAGCAGTTCCTCAAAATATTCCCTCCATTTTCTCAATACCTCCAACTCCCCGTCTAATAACTCTCCTCTTCTGTTTTTAACTGTCAAATCCATTCGTTTCCTAGGCTTTCTCAACTTATTAATCTCATTCCAAAACCTTTTCTTATTTTCAGCAAAATTCGTTAACAGCATCTCACCCACTCTCTTTTTACATCCCCTTACTACTCTCTTAATCTCTCTTTTTCTCTACTCATACTCCTTCCTCTTGCTATAATTTCTGCTTTGTAGAAACCTCTCATATGCAAACTTTTTATGTCTTATTACTCTTTTTACCTCATCATTCCATCAGTCACTCCACTTCCACACCCACTCTCCT
>WNWK01052295.1:0-12222 GCA_009830355.1 Cherax destructor | reverse complement strand
TAATATTTGCATAGAGTGTTCTATGTATGTAGAGGCACAGTAAAAAGTATGGATGTCTTGTATGGTGAGTAAGTTTAGGTTTTTGAATATTGGTGGAGTGTGTATCTGGAGTGTGAATTTGTTATCATTCTAACTGCTGCCTTTTGTTGTGTAATTAGTGGTCTGAGATGAGTTATTGATGTAGAGCTCCCATGCAGATTCCATAGGTGAGGTAGCAATAGGAGTGTTGTTGATCTTAATGTTTAATTATGCATCATCTGCTCTGTTACCAAACATAATATAGAAGGTCTTATCATGTTGAGTGTAAGTTTATTGGCTGTCATCCATGTAGATATTTTTAGTAATTCGTCGTTTACAATGGTGTTGAGCGTAGCAAGATTTGGGTGGAGATGACATAAGTTGTGTCCAGCAAAGAGTATTGTTTCAGGTGTTGTGATACAGAGTATGTATAGTGTAAAAGCGTGAGGAAGTGGCATTGCCAGCGAGTGGACACGTCTCATACACTCGATTTCCGAGCAGATCTTCTTCTTGTAGGTTCACCGGTACTCCGGCCCGGGTCTTCTCCAAATGAGCAGATGCTCAACATCCGGGAAGAATTTCCGAAAAAGTGCTCTAAACCTGATTTACTCACTTCGCACCACTGAAAACCGAGGTTCCACTGTACAGTGGACCCTTGGTTTCGTCATTAATCCATTCCATAGAGCCTGGTGAAAACCGAAATCAACGAAAACTGAAACCATTTTCCCATAAGAAATAATGTAAATCCAATAATCCGTTCCAGACATCCAAAGTATTAAAAAACAAAAATGTTTTTTAGCTTAAATATAGATTTACATGCAGAAAAGAATGAACATTCAACATGACACTTACTTTATTGAAGACTCTTGTTGGTGTATGAAAGACAGGGAGGAGGGGAGAGGGAAGAGAGGTTATTCTTTGGTAGGAAACCCCCTCCATAAGGACTTTAGGTACCAAGTCCTTATCCGGGGTCACTTCCCTTCTTTGTCTTTTACTGCCACTAGGACCAGCTTGAGTGTCATTGGACCCCTATTGCTCAAAAAATTGGTCCAGAGAGCTCTGTTTCTGGTGTCTCTTTAAAATTTCCCTAAAATGGGACATGGCATTGTCATTGTAAAGTCGCCGGCATGGCTTGCAACAGCTTTCTCAGGGTGATATTCCTCCGCAAATGCTTGCACCCTACTCCACATTGCACAAATCTCCTTAATCTCTGAAGAAGGCACCTTCTTCCATTTCTCTTTCTCCTCCTGTGAAGCAATTTCCTCAGATGTGCTCTGTTGCTGTTGCAGATGAAGGTTTTGCAGCTCTTCATTGTGGTCCTCCACCAACTCTTCCACATCCTCGCCACTCACATCCAACCCCATGGAATTCTCCAATGCCACAATACTTTCCACAACAGGCAGAGGGTCAACAGGGTCAGCCCCAAACCCTTCAAAATCCTTCTCTTGGACACAATCTGCCACAATTTTCTCAAGCAGAGTTCATCGTCCTGGAAGACACTCCCTGTCAAGCCTTATCTATAAGGCTTATGCAATGGAAGATATTGAAGTGATCTCTCCAGAACTCTCTTAGGGTCAATTTAGTGTCTGAGGACACATCAAAGCACCTTTGAAACATTGCTTTGGTGTACAGTTTTTTGAAGTTTGCAATTATCTGTTGGTCCATGAGCTGGATGAGAGGAGTGGTGTTAGGAGGCAAGAACTTCACTGTTACAAAACTGAATTCCTTAGACAATTGGTCTTCCAAGTCTGAAGGATGAGCAGGAGCATTGTTCATTAACAGGAGGAACTGGAATGGCAATTTATTATCCAGGAGGTATTTCTTCACACTCGGGCCAAACACTTCATTGAACCATTCCAGGAAAATTTCCCGTGACCCATGCCTTACTGTTAGCCTTCCACATCACACACAATTTACTCTTGACGACACTGTTTTTCTTGAACCCTCTTGGATTTTCAGAGTTATACACCAGTAAAGGCTTCACTTTGAAATCCCCACTAGAATTACCACACAACAAGAGAGTTAGACTGTCTTTCATAGGCTTGTGTCCTCGCAGTGCCTTTTCCTCCTGCGTGATGTAGGTCCTCTTTGGCATTTTCTTCCAAAAGAGGCCTGTTTCATTACAACTGAACACTTGTTGGGGGACAAATTTTTTCAGCCTCTACATAGTCTTTGAATTCCTGCACAAATTTTTCAGCCGCATGTTTGTCTGAACTGGCAGCCTCACCATGCCTTACAAAACTGTGTATGCCACTTCGCTTCTTGAATTTTTCGAACCAGCCTTTGCTGGCCTTAAATTCACTAACATCAGCACTCGTTCCAGGCATTTTCTTTATGAGATCGTCATGGAACTGCCTCGCCTTTTCACAAATTTATCGACTGCACAATACTATCTCCCGCTAACTGTTTTTGGTTGATCCACACCAATAACAATTTCTCCACATCTTCAATTGTTTGTGATCTCTGTTTTGTTATCACATTTACCCCTTTCACAACATCAGCTTCCTTGATTTCTTTTTTCTTCGCCACAATGGAAGTGATGGTTGATGGGGGCTTCCCGTACATCCTGGCGAGGTCTGCGACACGTACGCCACTATCATATTTTTTTATGATTTCTTTCTTTAATTCTATGGTGTTCCTCACTTTCTTTACAAAAGGACTGGCACTAGGAGCTTTCTTTGGGCCTTGGTGGCTTATGTAGCAGTCACACACAAAAACAAGTGCCAAAAAATGGATTATTAAGAAATGTTTTGTATGACCTCGCAGGATAATGTTCACTCACCGAGAAACAACACGACACTGCCTGAGAATGTGTGTGGGGAGGCTTTGTGTGCATGCGGGGTACTCAGACAGGTACCATACCAACAACGAAAACCGAGGAAAGCAACGAAAATGGAGGCAATAATTTGACGAAAAAAAGTCGGCGATAACTGAAATCAATGAAAACAGAGATCAACGAAAACCGAGGGTCCACTGTACTTTTTTTTTTTGAGAGAGAATTTGTTTTCCAAGGCAGTTTTTCTTATGATATTGAATACCATCTACAAGGTTGGGTTATAAACTTGAGAAGTGAACACCAGACTACGAGGGACTAAGCTCCAGGCCAGAAGAGAACCTGTGTCCAGGATTAATTACTTTAACAATAAGGCATGATAATAAATTCATAAGTGAGGCCCCTATACAGCTACATTTGACCCACAGAGGAAAGACCCTAGACAAAGTTTGTTTGCAGCACAGCAGTATTTCAGTGGTTAAGTTTTTTCTTCAACTAAAAACCAGTATCTGACTGAAGTTGGTATAAAAACGTTTTTTACAGCACAGCTCTCTGGCTATTTTCTCATTTATATAATAGTAAATGTGTGCCTGACTGAGGTTAGTATATAATAGACCATCAAGTCTGTTTGGGTATGGTTTAGGAAATTGTTTTACAAAAGTGTGATGCCATGTAAAATTTATTCATTTCTCATGTAAGTACATAGCATTTGTTATGCAATATATTTGCTTTTTTGGGTCATTCTACTTGGGTGGAGGCAGAAAAAAGATACTAGTAATAAATCATTTTTCCAGTAGTATTCTTTCAATGTACAAAATGTTCAGTTATTTATGTATGGTGTGCTCAGATTTTCATCTTTATTTGAATTTTTTGGAAGGAAAATCATTTATTTCCTTGTGTAAATTTCCTGGTTATATGGAAAATTAAATATCCAGTATCCCAGGTAGGTATTTTACTGGACCCAACACAAGGTAATTCTAATTAAAATCCTCTAAGCTCTTAAGCCCAGATGAAAAGAGAAGGAAAAGCTAGGCATGTGACCTGCTGCTGCCCAAACAACCAGTGTACCTGGCCTTTTCTGATCTGTAATTCATATTTTTTTTACTATTTTTTTACTATTTGCTTCTGTACTGTATATTGATGGGCATTTGGTGTGTGTGGCACAATCTCATTGTTTCTTTATTCTTTATAGTCTCATATTATTTTTCTCCAAACCTTCCTTGCTCTTTAGATTAATTTAACTTTCAGGTGAAGGCATGACATAATTATGATAAAAAATTAATAAACAGAAATAAGGAAAAATATTACCCTGCCATATTGCTATAGTAAGTTGTGAATTCAGATTGTGAACTTTTTTTTCAAGATTTCTCGTGATTCCCAGGCACTGATCACTCCTTGCTCCCGAACAGGGCAGCTTCTTTCTTCTTCACTCTCCCTAACAAGTCCTTCCTACCATTCAGTAATGAAACTATAGACAAAATCACAATCCTTTGATTGTAATTTTGTCTACAGCTGTAGACTGATTTTTGTCTACACTTGAGACATCAGGTCTGGGTGTAATCACAACTGAAGGATTGTGATTACACCCAGACCCTGGATGTGGCCTTTAATTTCATACAGAACATTGTTTACTGTTCCTTCTATCTTTAATGGACAACCCATGTATTAATGGTCCCCATCATGGGTGGAACACTTTGTTTTATTGTTCCAGATTTCATTCAGCCAGGACCTGTTCGCCCTGGGCATCTAACAACTATTCCTGTCCTCTTTGATGGATCTAAATTAATGTGTCATCATATCCTGTGACACTTATCAACTTAAAAACAAAACAAAAAAAAACCAATGGATTATTGTGAAATGTTTGGATGAAAGCACAGGGTAATGTTCACTTGAGGAGAAACAAAGCCAGACTGACTCACAACGCATGCGCCGGCAGGCAGACAGGTCTGGTACGGTGGTCGAAACTCAAGGTACTGTTCGAAACTCAAGACAAAATTTAGTCAAAAAAAAAAGTGACCGAAACTCGAGGTTCCACTGAATATTTTTCCTAAACAACTTATTATTTTCAGACTTACCATAATCATAGAAATACAATACAGTAAAATCTAGAGTAATTACACATTACAGTGGACCCCCAGCTAATGAACACCCCGGAAATCGTACAATTATGTAAGTATAATATTGTAAGTGCTTGTGGAAGTGTATTTTTGGGGGTCTTAAATAGATTAACCTACGTGACATTATTTCTTAAGGAAGTAAATTCGTTCAGTAATGGCACTTGAGCAGGCTTCTGGGATGAAGTTTTTTCATTAGCCGGGGGTCCACTGTATAAATTAAGAGAAAGTCCAAAAACTAACTTTTCCTGTTCAATGACATAGTTCAGCCTGGGTAGAATTTGGTCAGACAAAAGAGGTCCAAATCTAAATCTGGTGCATCGTGACTGAATAGCTGGGATGATTTTACTGAGGTAGTTGCAGATAAGGCAGAATCGAACATTATCAGTGAACTTTTCAATAACTGAAAAATAAGAGTATTCTGACATTAAAAATATTAATACAATAATATATGGGTATTATTATGTAAACATTAGTGGGGAGGGGGCATATCTTTAATGTTACCCACCTAGTGATGCCCATGCAATAATATACCCACTACAATTTGTCAACATTTACCAAATTAATGTTGTAGTCACTTTAGGAATCTAATCAGATGAAAGTATCATTCATTAAATCTAAAGTTTTTAATAAAATATGGAACTCTATTTAAAAAAACTCATAACTTCTGTAATCGCAAAAAAATTCAAAAAAAAATTGAGATCCAATTTTTTTGTTACCCCCCAAAACCATTTGCCCCATCCCCAAATTTAACTCACTAACCCCCACTCACACACACCCCCCCCCCACACACACACCCACCACACACACACCAACACACACACCCCCCACACCACACACACACCCCCCACCCCCACCACACAACCCATTTCCCCCCACACCCCTCACTCACACCCACACTTCCCCCTTAAAAAAATTAAAACCCCCAATTTAACTAACACCACTCACACACCCACACCCACACACACCCACACCCCCCACAAAAACCCACACCCACACACACCCACCCCCCCCCACCCCCCACCCACCCCCACCCACACCCCACCCACACCCACACACACACCCCCCCTTGGGGTGAGAAAAACCCAGACATCGGGGGGAAAAATCAATCGGGTCTGAAAAAGGGGAAAAAACCAAGAATAGCGTTCCAATATCACTAAAGGAATCCCCCCAAGACCCCTTCCCCATATACCCCAGTACTTTCACAAGATTGATGGACTGAACACATCACCCAGAAACTTCCCCCAAAAAAGTCAGAAAAATACAAAAAAAAAGATGAACCATGCCCCCCCAAAAGGACTCAGCACTAAAAGGGGCCTCCCAAAGGAACAACGATTTCGGGCCCCCTTTTGGAGGAGGTTCAACCCCCCAAAAGGCAAGGATCAACCGGGGGGGGGGGAAAGCCAAAATAACCCCACGGTCCAGACAACAGTGCGGGCCTGCCCGGGATCCCAGCCTGGAGGATCCGGGCCTCAGAGGGGGGGGGGGTTTTTTACCCCGGGTGGGGAAAAAAACCCGGGGCCCGGGGGGGCCCAAAACACCCTTTTTCCTTCAACAGGTTTATATTCCCACCTAAAGATGGGGGAGGGAGTTAGACAGCCCCCCCTCCAGGCCCCCACTCCCCCCTAGGGGAGACCCCGGGCCAACCCCCGGGACGAGGAAAAAGGGCCAGATAAACCCCCTGGTTTCCCTTAAACCCCCGGGGAAAAGGGGGGAGCTTTTTCCCCCAGGAAAAGGGGGAAAAAAGGGGGGTTGTCGAGCACCCCCCCCCCATCCCGGGGGTTTTTCCCAAAAAGGCCCAAATATCCAAGGCCGAAAACACAAAGGGAACCAACAAGGCACCACTGGGGGAAAATTGATCCACCACAGGGGCCCTTCCTGCCCACAAAAAACCAGGAATGTGGGGTTAAACCCCCCGGGGGGCCCCAGAGGGCCCCCCAGTGCAAAAAGGGGGATCAACCACATTGCAGCCAACTGCCAGCATAAAAAAGTGGGGGCCCCCACAAGCAGCACGCCCCCAGGGATCCCCCCTTTTCCCCAGCAGAACAACCCCAGAAAAAACCCCAGACCCCAGATGGGGCCAATTGGGGAAAGGGGGCCCCACCCGGGAATTTTGGAGCTGTCCGGGTTAACCAGCGGTGGCAACAGATAGGGCAGCGGCCCCCCCCTACGACGACCAAAAAAAAGCCCAACACGGGGGCCCCCAGAAAAAAACAGACAGGGTTCCAACCCAAACCCCGGGGGAAAACCCTCAGGGGGCCAGGGGGGACACACATCAATTTTCCAGACCCAAACCCCACCCTACAAAAACCCGAGCCCATCCCTTTCCCCCCAAGGGGGAAAAGGTTTACAGCCCGGCACAACCAGGGGCCAAAACCCCAAAAGGCCCCAAAGCCCCCAGAGAAAGCAGAATGGGGGGCCAACCAAGCCCGGCTCAGGGATGCTGGAAAGGGGGCCCGGGCCCACGGCAACAGCCCCCGCCAACCCCCCGGGGAGCCCCCGGGGTTTTTCAAGACATCCCCCTGAGAAAAAAAAGAAACCTTCACGGCCAGCCAGATCCCCAGAGAGGGGAGGCCTCCCCACAGCAATCAGTAACGTGGATACAGAACCCCCCACCCCCAAAAAAGACCCCGCACCCCCCCTGAGCGAGGGGGAAACCGGGCTCCAAGAATCCCCCCTTTACCCGATGATCATGATCACGAGTGGGCCCAAAAACCCCGCCCCCGCCCATGGTGGCCCCGGGGGAACTGCAAAAGAGCCCTAGGCCCCCTTTTTTAGCTTGGTTCTGTTTACCCGGGCAAAAATTGCAGGAACATCTGGGGAGGGTCTTGGGGGTCCAAAACAAGAGGAGACAGGAAATGATGACTTCCCTCGGGGGGTCCGGGAGGAAAAGGAGGGATGGAGTCCAGGGGGCGCTTTCCCGCCCAAAAAATTTCAGTGGAAATTCGGCCCGACAGAAAACCAATTTTGCCCTCGGGGGGGCAGTCCAGGAGGAAAAAAAAGTTTCCCCGCCCAGGAGACCTTAAACCCGCCAACCCGCAGCCACGATCCCGGGGGTTCTGGGGCCCCCCACAGCAGCGGGGGGTTTTTTCCCCCCAGGGGGATGGCAGTCACGGAGGAACTCCATTCCCACTAAACCAGCGCCCCATCAACTGTGGGGGGGTGAGGTGGCTGCCTTTTCACCCCCGGGGGGCCCCTAAACCCCTCTATAATTTTCCCCAACCCCCAGAGTCACCTCGACCTCTCCGGGTTGGGGACCCCCGCCCTGCCCAGCCATGGCGTGCCGGGGGGGGGGTTTAATGCCCCCCATGAGCTACTGCGCCAGTCACCCCCCAAAAAGAGACAGGCAGGCCCCCCAGAGGCTGGGGGCCCCAGACGCCCCCCCAAAAAGGGGAGCCGCCCCACCATTTGGGAACCCCACTGACGCCCCCCCTCCCCCCCGGATGCTACTTCCAGGAGCCAGTTGGGAAATCCCCCTTTTCCCACCAAAATTTTGAATCCACCTCTGTCCCCCCAAGACACCCTCCACCCCCCACCTCCACGGTGGAACACAAAGGGGCTGACTGGCAGTGCTTCCAGGACCCCATCCAGCAGTGGGGGGGAGGAGACTGATTTCTGAACCCGATGGGGCCCACCCAGAGCCCCAAGAGCCGAGCAGAAAAAAGGCTACCATCACGGGGGGGGGGAAGCCCAAGTTTTTGGGGTTTCCCATGAGGGGGAGTAAAAAAGAAAAAAACCCCCCGAAATTTCGTGCCGAGGTTACCAAAAAACCCCAGGCTGGGTCCTCTTTTTTTCAGAGGTGGTGCGGCACCCCCCACATCCCACAGGACACTCTAAAAAGTTTTTGAGGGTGTGCCCCCCTTCACCCCTATTTCTACCCTGTCTGAGATCGGGAAAAAATCAGCATATTTGGGGGAAAAACCCAGGGCTGTGCGGGGGCTCCCATGCCCCGGGGGGGGGGAGGCAGGGGGGTTTGGGGGACTCTTCAACCCCAGGCACCCCAGCCCCCCCCCCGGACCCCCCGGGCCCCCCCGCCCCCCCCTTCCCCCGGGTAGGACTGCCAGGATTCTAGAGGCATCCCAGGCACAAGACACACCACGTCGTTTTTACTGGTGGGGGGGCCCCCGCCTTCAAGACTTCAGGGGAACCCCGGGGGGAGGAGGGGAAACACCACAGTATGATCTCAAAGGCAGGCCCCCACGGGCATGACGCCTCCGGGGAAATCATCAAATCCCCGGAGGGTCGGGCGTTTTTCCCCCCATGGGGAAGCCAACATCCTGCCGACCCCCCAAACCCAGGGATCCGGGGAACATGGGGCCCCCTTTCCCCCCCCGCTGCCTCCCCCCAAAGGGTTTCAGAGGGAGGTGGGGGAAATGGGAAACCCCGAGCACCAAACATCTACGGCTTCACCGGGGGGGGCCCCCTGAGAGCCCCACCACCCCCATGGCCAGATTGAGTCTGACAAGAGGCCAAGATTGTCATTTTTTCGCCCTTTGAGAAGGCCTTCGAGCGGGGCCCGTGCACCGCCACCCCACCTACTGGCGAAGGGGGGGGGGGCTGTTGCCGGGGGCCGCCCATCCCCCGGGGGCCGGGAGGGGGCCCAGGGGGGGGGTTTTGCCCCAGGCCCTTTTGGAAAAAGGCACCCCAGGGCGGAGTCCTCAGCCCAACTTTTTAAAAGGGTGATGCATGAGTTTTCAGCTGACGTTTGCAGGCCCCCGACTCCCCAGCTTTTTATGACCGGGGACCTTTTTCCCGGGCCCAGATTTTTTTGGAAACCCCAAACCGCGACTCAGTGCTAGATACCACCTGCCGCCCCTTTCAAGATCCGGAAAAAAGGCCATGATCTTTCGTGAAGGTCCCCGATACCAGGCAAAAAATTTTAGACATCAACCTGATTCTGCAGTTACAAATTTTTGGATATGGATTGACACCCCACCCCCTTTCCCCAAGCAGGCAGAGAAATGTCAGGGGGCGTGCCATGCAACGTGTAAATTTCGTGCCCCCCAAACCTAGGACTTGCCAGCCACATATTCCCCGGGGTGTTCAAAGGCGGTGCCCCCAGTCGAATTGCAATAAAGGGGGCCCCCGTCATCCCATCCCCTCGCCCAGCGTTGTACAAAATGTGCCTGGCCCAATGCGGGGGGGCCCCGGGGCTAAAAACAGTGATTTGGAACAGAGAGGCCTAACTGCAGCCCCTAAGTGACAGGATCGCCCGTTGCTGCCAGGGGGTTTGGGGCCAAAAATTTTTCCACACCGGGGGAGGCCCGCTGAGACCCCCTTTGACCGTCAGCGAGGCCTTTTGCAGGAGGCCGTGTCCCCCATGGTTGGGGGCGGCTGCGGAAGTGACAAAGGAGCCCGCCCATGCCCCCGAGGACAAGGGGTGCACCGCCCGCAAAGGGACACCGGCAAAGCCAGGGGGGCCCGAACCTGGGCGTAACCATTGCAAAAACCCCAGCCAGCAAGCTCACTGTCCACAGGGGTGCTGCAGGGGGGCAGCTGCAAAATTGCTGCAGCGGAGATCCCGGGGGTGCAGGTACCACTGATGGAAAAAGACCCCCGGGGCCCCCGCACGGGCCCCGGGTATCACTCCTCCCTTTTAAAGGCCCCGGGGGGGGTCCCAGACCACCCCGCGCATCCTACAGGCAGAACTCCCCGCCATCCAACAGCGCCCTGGAAACCACCAACCTCCAGTCATCCACGCACTCCAGGGCGGCGAACAGGCCATCATGCATAGGGGCCCCAAAAGGGGGAAAATCCGGCTCCTCACCGCCATCAGAAGAGACCACATACTTGACCCGCAGGGCCGGGGGGCAACAATCAACTGATACCAAACCCCATCAATTTTTCTGGGAATGATGCGGATGAGGCGGCGTCTGCCAAATTGGGCCCAACCTGGGCTACAAACCCGCATTTGCCGCAGGCAGGGCACCTGGGGGGAGTTTTCCCCCCCCGACGCCCACTACCAGCACCGGGGGGATCTCGGAGCCGACTGGTATGACAGGGGCGACACGAGGGGCCCCCCCCCCAAAAATGGGGAAATGAAAAAAAGGGGCTGCAAGTCAGCTCCCCCCGCCTGCGCCCGCACCCTACTGCAAAGCCCTTTTCCCAACGCATGAGGAGGAGCTTTTCCGCCACTGGGGGGGATGGTTCCAAAGCCCCTAGTTACTACAGCTTGACTGTCCTGCAACGACGTCCATCCGCCGCAGGCACTTCCCATGGCACCTGGGGATCTGACCCAGGACAAAGCAGGGCCCCGGGTGGTTTACCTGGCCACCCATGACTTGGAGACACTGTCCCGTCCAGCCACCCACCCGCCCCCCCGATGACGACGCCGAGAACCCCCCCCCAAAGACCAAGACCCCCCACTACAGCCTTTTTTTTCTCCCCTTTTCCCTTTTTTTTTACCCCCATCCTTCTTCTTCCTATTGGGAGAACCACAGCCTGAAGTACCAAAGATCTGCGATGGGGGTGCGAGTAAAGACACTCCCCCCATGGGGGGCCACAGCAAGAAAAAAAAGAAGATGACCGAACCCTACCCAGGGGGGCCAATGCCGGGGCACCTTTTAGAAAACCGGGCCCTTTTTGCCCCCCCCCAAAACCCCCCTACAACAACCCCAAACCCCCAAACCCCCAAACCAAAAAAAAAAAAATTTAAAAATAGTCCCAGAGCTAAGGGATTGTCCTACAAGAAAGGTTAAGGGGGAAAAGCCTGACGAACTAGAGGACAGGAGGGGGTTTGGGGGGGCAAGGGTAACACATAAAATACTGCGAGGGGAAAAGGGTAAGGGGGCAGAGACAAAGATTTCCAGAGAGGGGACACAGAAACAAGGGGTCAAATTGGGGAAAAAGAAGACTCCTATGAGTCAAAAAGGGGGGGTTTGGGGAAAAATTTTTTCAGTCAAGAGTTGTCAGGAAGTGGGGAAAGCCCGGGGAAAAAAATAGTGGATGCAGGAACCAAAAAAGTTTTTTAAAAATAGGTTTGATAAAGCCCATGGAGCAGGGAGAGAGGACCAGTAGCAATCAGTGAAGAGGTGGGGGGCCCCCAGCCATGACTCAACCCCCGCAACCACAAATAGGTAGACAACAAAAAACACACACACACAACACACACACACACACACACACAACAACACACACACACACAACAAAAAACAAAACACGTGCACACCCGCCCACACACACACTAAAACACACATTCCTGTTTTATATCCAAGCCCCCCTTCCCCCCAACCCTTTACCCCCCTTCCCCCCCTCCTTCCGGGTGACCCCCCCCCCCCCCTCCTCCACTACAAATTTATACATCCTCCAAGTCAACCT
>WNWK01052294.1:0-12223 GCA_009830355.1 Cherax destructor | reverse complement strand
AGCATTTTAAACCCTTCCCGTTTCTTGTCCCCATGTGGCTCTAAGTTCTCCCAATCGATTTCCAGGTTAATCCCCCTTGTTTGGGGCCTTTTGGCCCCTTTCGGCCCAAGGTGTCAATCATCGCCTATTATTTCCTCATCATACTCTTCCCTTTGGGCCCTTCCCTGTTCTGTGGGGGGTTTTATCACCTGTAATTACCACCTTGGGACCTGATTGTAGCGTTCCTACTATGAAAACCCAGTTTCCCTTTTCTGTCTCCTCTCCCAGCTCGTCAAAATCCCAGGGGTTTTTTGTTCAGCAGTGCCACCCTCCCCCCCTCTGCCCCTCTGTTTTTCCCCAGAATTTTAAACCCCTTTGGAAAATTTTTTTCAAACCTGTGAGCTTTTTTCTGTGGGGTTTTTATGTCCTGGGGATGCCTCTGCCCCTTTTTTCATGCCCCCTTTTCCATTATTTTTTCCATCAGCATTGGTGAAATTTACCCTTCAATTTCCTCTCTAACACTGTTTTTGGGGGTCGGGGGGGGGACCTGGGGGGTTGACGGGGGTTTTTTGTATGTTGGGGGGGGGGGAGGGGGGTTGAAATTGTTTTGGGGTTTTAGGGTGTTTGGTTTTGGGTGGGGGGATGGTTTTGTGTGTGCTTGTTTTTGTTTCTCTCCCCTTGCCCGGGGTTGTCCCTACTGATTCTGTCCTTGTCTCCCTCCCAGCCCTTTTTCGCCTTTGTTTTCCTCCCCCTTTTGGCTGCTGTTTTTGGGTTTTGTTCCCCCGGTCGGGAACACCCTTTTGTCCCCCTTCCCCCTTCCCTTCAATCGTGGTTTCTCTTGGGTTTTCTTCCCCACTGTTTTGCCCTTTGAGAATCAGCTTGAGCAGTCGATTTTTTCCCCTTGGGGCCCCCCTATTCTCTGAAAATTTACAATCCAATGTCTTCTTCCCTATTGTTTTGGAAGTATTTTTCTAATTCCCCCTTTCTTTCGGGCCTCCCCTTTTTTTGTGTGTGCCCTTTTCCTCTCTCTCCTTCAGCCCATGAAAAAAACACTCCCTTTTTGCCCTCTCCTCCTCCCATTGCCTTTCCCTCTGCAGCTCAGGTTCCTGTCTGTAAAACCCCCTTTTCCCCCCCTTTTTTTTTTTTTCCCTGGTAGCTCTTTTGACCCGTTCCACTGCACGCCCTATTTCCCCTCCACCTCCCCAGCGGGCCCTCCCTTCAAGCAAAGGGCCCGACGTGAAAAAGTTAAATCTCCTTCCCCCCCCAGGGGCCCCCTTGTTGTTTGTCCGGGTCCTCCCCATACCCTGCTTCAGCCTGTTTACCTCATCTTCTGGGCCCTTATCCTGGCTTTGCAGTTTCGTACCCCCAAATTCTTCTTCTCCCCCCCAACCCTCTTTTTCATTTTCAAAAAAAGATCTCTCTCCATTTTTTAAAAAGCTCTCCTAGTTTTCTCCCCCCTTTTTTCCACCCTTTTTTTCTGCTCTTCCATCCTTTTTTCCCTTTTCCCGAGCCATTCCCCCCTCTGGTCCCTGGGCCCCCTTTTTTTGGGGTGTGTGTGTGTGTGTGTGTGGGGGGGGGCATATGGGGGTGTGTTTTTTGGAGTTTCTTTAACTGGGGGTGCCCAAAATGGGTTCCCCCGCAGCGTCATGTGATGTGAGGGGGAACGCACGCAAGGGGTGCTTTAGGTTTGTGAGTCACCCCCCCAAAGATCACCCCCCGGTCTGTTGTGTCACCACCGCTGGTCTCCCTTTTTACCACCGCTGGTCTGCTGTGTCCCCCCCTTTTTTCTGCTGTGTGTCCCCCAACCCTGGTCTGCTGTGTGTCACAACCGTTTCTGGGGGGCCCCCCGCTGGTCTGTGTTTTAAACCGCTGGTCTGTTGTGTGCCCACCGCTGGTCTGCTTTTATCCCCCCCCGCTGGTCTGCTGTGTGTCCCCCCCCCCTAGTCGGGCTGTGTATCACCATCGAGGGGCTGCTGTTTTCCCCCCCTGGTCTGCTGTGTGTCACCACCGCGGTCCCCGGGGCCACCACCGATGGTCTGCTGTGTGTCACCACCGCGGGGTTTTCTGGGGTACCACCGCTGGTCTGCTTTGTCACCACCGCTAGTCTGTTGTTTTCACCACCCCCCGGGCCCCCCGCTGGTGTCTTCGCTTTTGGGGGTTTTTGCTGGTGTTTTTCCCTTAATGTTGTTGCGCTGTTTGGTTTTTCCCTTTTGGGGCCTTTTGGGGGGGTTTTTTGCCCGGTTTTCCCGTTGTTGCTGCTTTTTTTTTCTGTTGTTGCTCCCCCTGGTTCTGTTGTTGTTTCCCCTTGTTTCTCCCCCGGGGCCTGTTTTTGATTCTGTTGTTCCCCCGCGGGTTTTCCCTTTTTTGTTTTTTTGTTGCTCCCCCTGGCCTGTTGGTTTTCCCGTTTGGGGCCCCCCCCCGGTTCTGTTTTTGATTATGTTTTTCCCCCTGCTGGTTCTGTTTTTGATTCTGTTGTTTCCCCCGCGGGGTTTTGTTGTTTATGTTGGCTACCCCCGGTTTCCCCTTCGCTGTTGGTTCATTGTTGGTTTTTTTTGGGGCCCCTGTTGGTTCTATTGTTTTGCTGGTTTTTTTGGGTTTTACTGCGGGTTTCCCCTTGTTGCTCCCCCGGGTTTTCCCGTTTCTCCCCCTGGCCCTGTTCCCCCTTTTGGGGCCCCGTTTTTGGTGCCCCCTTTCCCCCTTGTTCCCCCTGGTTCTGTTGTTGCCCCCGTTGGTCCCCCTTGTTGCTTCTGTTGGTTCTGTTCCCCAGGGTTTTTGTTCCCCAGGGTTTCCCCTTATTGCCCCCGTTGGTTCTGTTATTGTTCCCCCTGATTCGTTGTTCCCCCTGTTGGTTCTGTTTTTGCTGTTTTGGTTTTTTTTGTTGCTCCCCTTTTTGGGTTTTTAAAGGGGCCCCCGGGGTTTAGGGTTTTCCTTAAAAGATTTATGGAGGAGTGAATGTTAGTTGTAATGGGGAGGAGGTAATGGCTATCGGGGAAAAAGCTTTGGGGGTTGCCCAAATTTGGGGGGAGGTGAGCTGGGGGAACCCCGGGGGTGTTGGGGGAAAAAACCCGTTTGGGGCTTTTTGGGGGTTAAAAATAAATGCCTTCTTCGGGTTTTAAAAAATGCAGCCCCCCCCACCCCCCTTTCTGTTTCATTTCGTTAACTTTTTTGAATTTCCCCCCAAAAATTTGGGTAAGATTTACCTTCTCTTAAACCCCCTCCGGGGTGTCATTTAAAATTTCCCCTTTTTTTGGGAAACAGCTTTTGGTAATTAAAGCCGGGGGATCCAAGACTGGCCCCCCGGGCTTTTCCCCCGGACTGGGGGAAAACTCCACCACTGACTGGTGATGTCTTTTTCCCCGAGCCCCCTTGGTGGGTCTGTTTGTTGGGGTCTAAAATTAATAATTTTGGGTCCCCCAAAACCCCGACTGACCAAGGCTAGGCGAGACTAGATGGTTCCCCCATTCAGTGTGGTGTTAACCCCCGAGGTTTAGTGCTTTTTTATGCGGTTTTTTTGGGATTTTATTAAGACGTTTTTTCCCCCCAGAGACTTTATAAATTCTTATTATCTTTTTTTTTAAAACTTATTATCCTTGTTAACAAACTTGTCGGTAAATATCGCCAATGTTATACATTATAATATTTTTTCCCCCTCTTAATTAAGACTGCTGCCTCTGCCCTCGTGTCTGAACTTGGGGTTTTCTGGCCCCCTGGAGATGTTTTGTTTTTCCCCCCTTTTGATTTTCGCTAGCAGTTCACACAGGGGGCCCCCCCCCTTTGTCAAGTCTCCCCGGGGGAAATAGACAGCAGCTTCCTCCTTCCCTGTTGGGCCCCCTTTTATCCAGCCACTGCTGGTCTTTCCCCTTTTTTAGTTGGGCCCGTGGAACGTCGTTCGTGTGTACATACCTATATGTGGGTTGCAGGATCGACCCCCGCCCTGGTTCCGGGGCCTTTTTGGGTTTTTTTCGATTTTCCCCATCGTACCTTTCTTAAAGGTGTGTAAAAATATCTCTCCACTTCATTCTCCCGGTAGTTCCTTCCCCCCTCTCGGTTAAAAAAAACTTCCAACATCCCCATGACTCATTTTTAGATTTCAGCTGTGTTTTAGTGCACATGTTTCAATTTTTTAAACAATCTGTTCCTATTCTCCCTCCCCAATTCTTCTCCAGTATTTTGTTTCCCCCTTTTCCATATCCTCCTTTTTTTCCCCCTGTTCCCCGTATCATCAACCTCCGGGACTAGTATCCTTTTTAAAACCCGGGGGTTTCCCCCAATTTCCCCTTTTTATGCTTGACCCCGGGGGGGTTCCCCCTTTTGGGGGTGCAAAACCCCAAAAAAGGGGGAGTACAAGGTTTACAGGAAGGGGAAAAAAGGTCCTCCCTGAGTCAAGTCTGCAGCCTTTGTCCCCCGCCTTTCCCCGAGCCTGTACTCCGTTTGCTGTCTTCTTTGTTCTTCCCAAAACATTACAATTTTGCACATGATTTAGACCAGACCTGCAGCCTGTCCAGATAGACTTGTAGAATTTCCTTGTCCACGTCTGCTTGTATTCTCCCTATTAGTTTACGTCATCGACAAACATGGATACCTCAGACTCTATCCCTTCCGTTACGTCATTCTCATTCACGTATACAAGAAATAGCACCGCCCCTGTGGAACCCCATTTGTCACATGCATCCGTCCTGACACTTCTTCACGGATCATCACTCGTTGTTTCCTTCCTGTCAGGCATTCTCTAGTCCATCGCAGTGTTTTCTGTTATTCCTGCCTGATCCTCTAGCTTTTGTACTCATTTCTTGTGCGATACTGTATCAAAAGCATTCCTACAGTCCAAGACAATGCAATCTACCCACCTCTCTCTCTCTCTCTCTCTCTCTCTCTCTGCCATACTTCCGGTTCCTTGTGGAACTCCAGTAGGTTTGTGACGCAGGATTTACTATATCTAAAGCCTTGCTGGTTGTATCTAAAGTCTTCATTGGTGTGTGTGTGTGTGTGTGTTTGTTTGTTTGTTTGTTTGTGTGTGTGTGTGTGTGTGTGTGTGTGTGTGTGTGTGTGTGTGTGTGTGTGTGTGTGTGCACCTATTCGTACACACTTATTTGTATTTGCTGGGGTTGAGTCCCGGCCAGTCGCTCAGCTCTTGAGCTTCATTGATCGTCAATACTGACATCTGGACCCAATGAACCCTATCATAACTACTCTTGAACTACATATAGAACGACTGTGTTTTTAACACGCTGGATAACAGGTATATCTAGCTACTTCTACTTACACTTTAGGTCACACTACACTGGCATACACATGCATATATATACATACACACATCTAGGTTTTTCTTCTTTTCTTAATAGCTCTTGTTCTTTTATTTTCTCTATTGTCCATGGGGAAGTGGAAAAGAATCTTTCCTCCGTAAGCCATGCGTGTCGTATGAGGCGACTAAGATGCCGGGAGCAATGGGCTAGTAACCCCTTCTCCTGTACAAATCTACTAAAAACGAGAAGAAGAAAAACTTTATAAAACTGGGGTTTCTGAATGTGCGTGGATGTAGTGCGGATGATAAGAAAGAGATGATTGCCGATGTTATGAATGAAAAGAAGTTGGATGTCCTGGCCCTAAGCGAAACAAAGCTGAAGGGGGTAGGCGAGTTTCAGTGGGGAGAAATAAATGGGATTAAGTCAGGAGTATCTGAGAGAGTTAGAGCTAAGGAAGGGGTAGCAATAATGTTGAAGGATCAGTTATGGAAGGAAAAGAGGGAATATGAATGTGTAAATTCAAGGATTATGTGGATTAAAATAAGGGTCGGATGCGAAAAGTGGGTCATAATAAGCGTGTATGCACCTGGAGAAGAGAGGAGTGTAGAGGAGAGAGAGAGATTTTGGGAGATGTTAAGCGAATGTATAGGAACTTTTGAACCAAATGAGAGAGTAATTGTGGTAGGGGACCTAAATGCTAAAGTGGGAGAAACATGCAGAGAGGGTGTAGTAGGTAAGTTTGAGGTGCCAGGTGTAAATGATAATGGAGCCCTTTGATTGAACTTTGTATAGAAAGGGTTTAGTTATAGGTAATACATATTTTAAGAAAAAGAGGATAAATAAGTATACAAGATATGATGTAGGGCGTAATGACAGTAGTTTGTTGGACTATGTATTGGTAGATAAAAGACTGTTGAGTAGACTTCAGGATGTACATGTTTATAGAGGGGCCACAGATATATCAGATCACTTTTTAGTTATAGCTACAGTGGGAGTAAAGGTAGATGGGATACAAGGAAAATAGAATCAGTAAGTAAAAGAGAGGTGAAGGTTTATAAACTAAAAGAGGAGGCAGTTAGGGTAAGATATAAACAACTATTGGAGGATAGATGGGCTAGTGAGTGTGTAGGCAATGGGGTCGAAAATGTATGGGGTAGATTTAAAAATGTAGTGTTAGAGTGTTCAGCAGAAGTTTGTGGTTACAGGCGAGTGGGTGGGAGGGAAGAGGAGCGATTGGTGGAATGATGATGTAAAAAGAGTAGTAAGGAGAAAAAGTTAGCATATGAGAGGTTTTTACAAAGTAGAAGTGATGCAAGGAGGGAAGAGTATATGGAGAGAAAAGAGAGGTTAAAAGAGTGGTGAAGCAATGTAAAAAGAGAGCAGATGAGAGAGTGGGTGAGATGTTATCAGCAAATTTTGTTGAAAATAAGAAAAAGTTTTGGAATGAGATTAATAAGTTGAGGAAGCCTAGAGAACAAATGGATTTGACAGTTAAAAATAGGAGAGGAGAGTTATTAAATGGAGAGTTAGAGGTATCGGGAAGATGGAGAGAATATTTTGAGGATTTGTTAAATGTTGATGAAGACAGGGAAGCTGTGATTTCGTGTGTAGGGCAAGGAGGAATAACATCTTGTAGGAGTGTGGAAGAGCCAGTTGTGGGTGTAGGGGAAGTTCGTGAGGCAGTGGGTAGAATGAAAGGGGTAAGGCAGCTGGGATTGATGGGATAAAGATAGAAATGTTAAAAGCAGGTGGGGATATAATTTTGGAGTGGTTGGTGCTATTATTTAATAAATGTATGGAAGAGGGTAAGGTACCTAGGATTGGCAGAGAGCGTGTATTGTTCCTTTGTATAAAGGCAAAGGGGACAAAAGAGAGTGCAAAAATTATAGGGGAATAAGTCTGTTGAGTGTACCTGGTAAAGTGTATGGTAGAGTTATTATTGAAAGAATTAAGAGTAAAACAGAAAGCAGGATAGCAGATGAACAAGGGGCTTTAGGAAAGGTAGGGGTGTGTAGACCAAGTGTTTACAGTGAAACATATAGGTGAACAGTATTTGGATAAGGGTAAAGATGTTTTGTGGCATTTATGGATTTGGAAAAGGCGTATGATAGGGTAGATAGGGGGCAATGTGGCAGATGTTGCAGGTGTATGGAATAGGAGGAAGGTTACTGAAAGCAGTGAAGAGTTTTTATGAGGATAGTGAGGCTCAGGTTAGTGTGTGTAGGAGGGAAGGGACTATTTCCCAGTAAAAGTGGGCCTTAGACAAGGATGTGTGATGTCACCGTGGTTGTTCAATATATTTATAGATGGGGTTGTAAGAGAAGTGAATGCGAGGGTCTTGGCAAGAGGTGTTGGGCTAAAAGATAAAGAAGCAAATACAAAGTGGGAGTTGTCACAGTTGCTTTTGCTGATGACACTGTGCTTTGGGAGATTCTGAAGAGAAGTTGCAGAGGTTGGTGGATGAATTTGGTAGGGTGTGTAAAAGAAGAAAATTGAAAGTGAATATAGGAAAGAGTAAGGTGATGAGGGTAACAAAAAGAATAGGTGACGAAAGATTGGATATCAGATTGGAGGGAGAGAGTATGGAGGAGGTGAATGTATTCAGATATTTGGGAGTGGACATGTCGGCGGATGGGTCTATGAAGGATGAGGTGAATCATAGAATTGATGAGGGAAAAGGGTGAGTGGAGCACTTCGGAGTCTGTGGAGACAAAGAACCTTGTCCATGGAAGTAAAGAGGGAATGTATGAGAGTATAGTTATACCAACGCTCTTATATGGGTGTGAAGCATGGGTGATGAATGTTGCAACGAGGAGAAGGCTGGAGGCAGTGGAGATGTCATGTCTGAGGTCAATGTGTGGTGTGAATATAATGCAGAGAATTCGGAGTTTGGAAATTAGGAGGAGGTGCGGGATTACCAAAACGATTGTCCAGAGAGCTGAGGAGGGGTTGTTGAGGTGGTTTGGACATGTAGAGAGAATGGAACGAAGCAGAATGACTTCGAGAGTGTATAAATCTGTAGTGGAGGGAAGGCGGGGTAGGGGTCGGCCTAGAAAAGGTTGGAGGGAGGGGTAAAGGAAGTTTTGTGTGCGAGGGGCTTGGACTTCCAGCAAGCATGTTTGAGCGTATTTGATAGGAGTGAATGGAGGCATATGGTTTTTAATACTTGACGTGCTGTTGGAGTGTGAGCAAAGTAACATTTATGAAGGGATTCAGGGAAACCGGCAGGCCGGACTTGAGTTCTGGAGATGGGAAGTACAGTGCCGGCACTCTGAAGGAGGGGTGTTAATGTTGCAGTTTTATAACTGTAGTGTAAAGCACCCTTCTGGCAAGACAGTGATGGAGTGAATGATGATGAAAGTTTTTTTTTTCGGGCCACCCTGCCTTGGTGGAATCGGCCGATGTGTTAATAAAAAAATAAAAAAAAAATTATTTTCACCCAAAAATGTGTTTTAGTTCAGTGAATAAGACACAATGTTATGGCAAAAACTGTTCTGCATTCCACAAGAAAGAAACGAAGCAAGTCAGGCCACCGGAATATCAACCTGAACATGACAGTTACAGCCACACTGCCACAAGTGTTTTTTTTACTGTTAGGAAGAAAAAAAAGAAAAGCAAAAAATATTAAGAATATATCACCACCTCGGAGTCATGTTGGTCCTGAAACATTGCCAGTAATTGGCTCATCAAAACCGCAAATAATAACACCAAGAACAAAGTCCCCAGCACAACAATAATTAATATAATATCATTTATGTCTGTAAACAAGGTCTTAAATCACGTAGTTACAACACAGTTCATTAGTGACCTCCTCACCCAGTCAAATATTGGCAGCCTTTACAAACACCCACATAAAAGACTGACAGAAAAATATGGATACTCGGCAATAATCTGCTTAACTGCTACAGAAACAAATAGGCAGTAAAGAGGAGATTGGTCTGTATGTTAGTCGTTCACTTTCACTTAACACCAATGATATAGAAGTTTTGGCAGTCAAAATTTAAAATCAGAATCTCCAGATACAACTTTCCATTAATTCGAAAACCAACTATTGGAAATCGAACACTGGCTTGAAAATCTCTTCAACTTGGCTGCTAATATCCGGCTGCATGGTGATATTTAAGTTGTTTAAGAATGGAAGAATGTTGAAAATTCTGTAACAGCAGAGAATATACCAAAATCCAGATTAAGATTATGAAATAAATTTGCTTAAAGTCAACAAACAGCAAAATCGACAAGATATAAAATACTCTCGATCTTATATTCACAAATAATGGGAATCCTGTATATAACATAGAGTAGAGCTTTATAAGGTCAACTACCGACTTGACAAAGCTCTACACAGAACGATACACAGACACAAAAGCTGACTCTGCATCTATTTCTTTTGTTTATTGCTTTTGTTTTCTGATAAATGAACCTCACTTCCTTTACGATGTGACGTGTGTAGTTTAAGAAGCTAAAACCAGTGACACATGACTAAATATACGACTGATATTTATGATATTCGTTTTCTGGAAATCTCTTGTTGGGGACAGACAGCGCTCGTCTTGGTTAATTAGACGTGATTTCTCTCAGGTGAGTCAGAGACGGTGGGTGGTGCCACCGAGTCATGTGTGTTTACCATGTGTGTTAGAAAGTCATAACAAATGTCTACCTATCATGTGGTGTTCAAATATAATATGTTAATATATCAGTGGTATCAATTTCAATTGTCTTCTGTACATAATTCTGCAAGGCCGAGAGACTGATTGCCTCTTCATCTACACTTCCGTCTACGCTCCTGAATTGTCTTGATAAAGCAACTGGTTGACAAGATGTCTGTAAATAAATGTACCCAGTTATTGCATGTGTAATTCATCATAATAAATTAAGGAAGATGTACACCAATCTAGCGGCGTTTAGATACCAAAAATACCCATTGCCTTGTTAATTATTTCATAAAAGTCCTTGACTCAGCACATTTCATAATGAAATGAGTTGAGTAAAACTTAACTTAGTATATACAGTAGTACCTTCTGCAGGTTTCTCTGGTTCTTTGCGTTTAAATAGTGTTGGTGAGCACTGCTAGAGTCTATCACGTTGTGGTCCAACCCATGATCTGAGTCCCACCTCACCCACGTGTGCCGACGATCAATGGAGAAGCTAGCATACCCGGTGGTCCGCTCAAAACACCGGTATTGATCACCGGATAATGCCTGCACGGCGGCCCCCTCCACTGATGGTGTTGCGAGGGAAGGAGAGGGAGAAAGAGAGAGAGAGATGAAGTGAAGTATCTACCCATGTTCGTCAAACTTCTCGTGTCAGTCATGAGAAAAATAATGTGGTTTTTAGGGTGTTGTCAATCGCTTTATAAATGAAAGATTATGTCGGGCATAAACAAAGTAAGACAACAGCTTTGTCTTGCTACTTGCATGAACAGTGCTGCCACCAACAGTAAGTCAGTAGCTGATGCAAAATAAGAAGCTGATTAGCCGAAACTTTATACGAGTGTTTCACCAACATATTTGTTTCCAGTTGAACGCATTAAAATTGTAGAAGACATTATAGCTTAGAAAGATTCTAAAAGATTCGTCTGCTGGTTTTTGTGGTCATGTAAACAATGATGCCAATAATCCTACCAGACTAGGCAACATTGGAAACCAATAAATTCATCTAATTGGAAGATAGCCAGTTTTTGAGTTTCTCAGTGCAACATTGTACTCCATGGTTAAGTTCAAGCAAGAACGCTGACAACACCAGTGTGGTGTACTGTGTACAGCAACACCTTGGTGCTGTATTAACTGTGTACAGCAACACCCGTGTGGTTCATGTACAGCAACACCCTGGTGATATACTAGGTCTGCGTACAGCAACACCCTGGTGATATACTAGGTCTGCGTACAGCAACACCCTGGTGATATACTAGGTCTGCGTACAGCAACACCCTGGTGATATACTAGGTCTGCGTACACCAACACCCTGGTGATATACTAGGTCTGCGTACAGCAACACCCTGGTGATATACTAGGTCTGCGTACAGCAACACCCTGGTGATATACTAGGTCTGCGTACAGCAACACCCTGGTGATATACTAGGTCTGCGTACAGCAACACCCTGGTGATATACTAGGTCTGCGTACAGCAACACCCTGGTGATATACTAGGTCTGCGTACAGCAACACCCTGGTGATATACTAGGTCTGCGTACAGCAACTTTCTCAAGTGAGCTGCAATGAAATCAGTTTTATCTCAAGTTTACTTTAATGTCAAGTTGAATTTTTTAAAATGCTGTACCCGGTTTCTCCATTGAGAGTATTATCATTGAGAGTATTAGCATTGAGAGTATTATCATTGAGAGTATTATCATTGAGAGTATTATCATTGAGAATATTATCATTGAGAGTATTATCATTGAGAGTATTATCATTGAGAGTATTATCATTGAGAGTATTATCATTGAGAGTATTATCATTGAGAGTATTATCATTGAGAGTATTATCATTGGAGTATTATCATTGAGAGTATTATCATTGAATATTATCATTGAGTATTATCATTGAGAGTATTATCATTGAGAGTATTATCATTGAGAGTATTATCATTGAGAGTATTATCATTGAGAGTATTATCATTGAGAGTATTATCATTGAGAGTATTATCATTGAGAGTATTATCATTGAGAGTATTATCATTGAGAGTAAGTGTCAGTGATGATATAGTTACTGATGATCAAGGAGTCAGGTACCTTATCATAAGTGAACTTTAGTGTCATTAGTATGGCAAACAGTCTATCATGTAATGTAGAAGAGAAACATACAACAGTGGGTAGTGTCGTAGGGCTGGTATTAAATGAAAATTTCTGAGAGAACAAAATGAGTGTGTGTGTATACTCACCTAATTGTGGCTGCAGGGGTCGATTCATAACTCTTGGCCCCGCCTCTTCACTGGTCACTACTAGGTTCATTTTCTCTCTCTCTGTGAGCTGTATCATACCTCTTCTTAAATCTGTGTATATGGAT
>WNWK01052293.1:0-12223 GCA_009830355.1 Cherax destructor | reverse complement strand
GAGAAAATCTTCGAAATCTTTTGCATACTGTCAATGTCCTTTAGTACTGCATGCATGTTACTTGGTTATTTTATCTTAAAAAAACACCCATTTCTTTAAAAATAAAAATCATAATCTCCACTGAAAATACACAAATAACATTTACGGGTTTTTTGATATTTTCCTCAGCTTGCTGCTGAAAAACCCTGCGGACCAGCGGTTGCTGACTTTAGACTGGCAGGGGCCACTGACCACCACTTTGGGCCTTCTACTGTATGACATTTTTTTAGTACTAATGCAAGTTATTAGTATGTTTATAATCAAATAAAATTTTTTACTAACAGATCACTTGTTCTCTGTGCACTAGCTTATAAGTGAGTCTGGCAAGTGTGTTGGAAAAGAACATGTCTGATGCTCTTGGTGCCACAGGTTTTCGGGGTTGGCCTGGGCTCAATTTCCGGGTGTGTAAATTTTTTTCACATCATAATTAAAACTACAGTTGTTTTTTTCAAATTTAAGTACAGTGGTCCCCGATTTTTACCCTAATTCTTTCCCAAAAGGCTGTTCGGTCCCGTTACTGGAATTTTTTCCCCTTGGAATAATGAAATTGATTAGCCCCTTTTGAAAAATACACTTACAAAAGCCTTACAATAATACCCCATAATTGTTGGTTTGGGGGCTGTACAAAACTCAGGGAACCCTGTACTGTAGTTAAAATTCTTTTTTTTCATTTCTTTTCTTTTGCCTAAAGTAAAAGTGTTTTTTTACAGGTCCTGTCTAATAAATGATCGCTACCTGCTGCCACCAGAGGATTCAAGAAAAGCTCCCAATATCTTCATATTGAAATTACCGAGGCGCCCGTGTACGTTGCATCAAAGACCATTTGATTTCATGTATAAATGAATACACTAGTACATATATGGCATTATGAAGAAATGCAGGCAATTAAACAAA
Source organism: Cherax destructor (assembly GCA_009830355.1). Classification (NCBI taxonomy): domain Eukaryota; kingdom Metazoa; phylum Arthropoda; class Malacostraca; order Decapoda; family Parastacidae; genus Cherax; species Cherax destructor. Next base: position 11,290 of record WNWK01052293.1, on the reverse strand, counting down.
GATAATATAGAGCTTTTTTAAGTGATGTGTTATTAAACTGCTTCCTTTTATGATGTAGGTAAATGATGAAACTTTCTTTATTTACAAACAAGCTACTGAAGGTATACAATTTCTCTGTCTGCTATTTCATACAGTTGTTCTCAATGATAAAATTTACAGATTGATCATTAAACTTTAAAAAATTATGTATGCATTTTATACTTAATGAGTACATATATTAATCTCGAATTTATTACAGTAGTTTGTTCCCAAACTACTGTACAGTATGCATGCGACTAACCTCAGAAAAACTATTAAATTTTTAAGATATTGTCTCTTAGTAAATTATTAGGCTATTTAATTTATTACGTGTATCTTCATTACTTTTTCAGCTCATAATTTAATGGCCCTTTAAAGAAGACCTAATGATATAAAAACTGGACATTTTTGTTTAATTATGGATTTTTTGGGAACAAAAGTTGGACAAGTTAATAATTATTTATAAATTAAATATAATTTGGTTTCAAACTTTTTAGAGCTGAATCCTATTGCAAAAAGAAACGATCTTATATATAATGGGAAGGTATTTGCATCCCCTTGGTGAGGGGGATATTAAAAAAAATACCCACATCATGGGTCATTTTCAAAAATTATAATCCAAATAAAAAGTTTTATCTGATTTTTTATAAAATAAAAGCAGATGAGGTGAAGAGGAATGTTATCGAGATACTAAAAGAGTGATTGTGAATCTGGTGAATTAAAAGGGTTTGGGTTTCCCCTAAGAACTATCAGATTGTTGAGATTAGGTTTGATAACTGCTTTACTAAGGGAAAATATTTTCTCTCTCACTATGTAAATTAATTAATAGAAATACAAAGAAAAAAAAAGACAGTACAGTAAAAAATAATTTGTTAATGATAATAGTTTTTAAATTTAAAATTTTTTACAGTTTTTTTACTGTTTGGATCTTCAGTTCATTACCCTTTATCAGCATTTCAAATGTTCCAAATATGGCATTCTTTGGTTAAACTATAATCTGCTCTGTTTGGAAAAACTGCAGATGTAAATGAGGAATTATGGTGGGTTTTGTTTTAAAACATCAAGTAAAGAAATCCGGAAGACTGGTACTGGCTAGTGTTTTTATAAGTTCAAAAAGACCTTGTTTTTTTTGTCTTTTGGATTTTACCAAAATTTTAACTCCTTTTTAAAACATGTATCATGCTAAAAATAAATTTTTTTTTATTGCTTTTTAATTTAACTTTCATCTTTTAAAATAATTGCATTATACATTTGTGGTTGATACTTTGTAAATCTGTTTATTATAGTTTAAAACTAATGGTAATTACTTGAAAAATACAAGCAAAACCCAACTTAAAATTTTTTTTCCCTTTTTTTCAAATTAGAAATATATGTAAAAAAGTTTTTTTAGAATTTTTGGGGGGACAAAAGGAATACTTAGTGTTAATAGTTAAAATGCCATTCAATGTCACCTCCATCATTATTGTTTTAATGTAAAAGTTTACTGCCTTAACATTTAAAAGGGTCTACGTATCTACAAAAATTACTAATTTTTCTGATTAATTACACTATGTAATTTTAAAGATCATTTAGCAGAAAACCTTTTATGATGCAATGTTTTTTTAAGGAATAAGCAAAAACTTTTTAAAAAAGGGGTACAACATTTTTAGGTCAAGTCAGGGGGATGGGTCTTGGGAGATAAAAGTCATGATCCCAAAGAGAGTGTGTCGGGGTTGAGGAGTTGTATGTTTTGTGTTTAATGGAAAATGTGTTGGGGTTTTTGCTTTGTACTACATTCATCTGCTTTGTTCTGTTGTATGTGAGGTGAAGTTTGTCATTTTCGTATCAGTTGTTTTTTCTGCATCCATGAGGTGGTAATTTAGGTTATGATGGACATACAGGCATTGTTGTTGTTGTTGTCCCTTTACATATTTTGTTTCGGGTCTGAGATTTTTTCTGCCCGAAAATTTAAATTTTTCACCCTCCTGGAATACTATAAATCTTTTTTTTTTCCTATGGTTTCTTTGGGACTTTATTTTCAAGAATCTTTTAATGGTTTTTTGAGAACTGCTATATCCATTTGGCTTTGCAGAGAAGAGGGCATTGACTGAGTAAGTCCTTTGGGAAAATCGTTGCAATGTCATTTCTAATTGGGAATGTTTTGTGTGTGTGAAGAGTTTTTTTTGGGATTGGATGAGATTGAGTAACAATTTTGAGGAAAAAAATCATCTTAGTATGTTTTTTTTTTCATGTAGAAAGTTGTCACTATAAATTTGACTTGAATTTTTGAAAAGCGCACCCAGGTTTTTCTTCAGCTAGCATCAACCTGGTTGATAAATCCGACCCCCGGAAGCCGGGCCCAAACTGGGTTGGGGGGGCATTGTTTTCTGAAACCCTTTCCCCAGGAAAATTATTAGATTTCCCCAATAAACATGTCCTTGATTCTTTTTGATTTTTTTTTCCATTGCCCAATTTATCCTTGTTAGTTTGCCCCATGATGTCAACCCCCAATAATTAAGACATCAAAAAAAATTAGAAAATTTTTCCCTTTTTTTCCTTCAAGGTGAATTTTTGGAAGGTCAACCCCTTTTTTTTTGAGTTCAGTGGGGCTGAAGCATCTTGGGACTTGCCCAAGATTCTCAAAATTTTTAGGCATGTAAGGGGTCTTTCTTCTTTTCCAGATAAATTTACCCAAGACAGAATTAAAAAATGATCCCTAGCCATCCCAAACTTATTTCTGTAGAGATCCTTTCCAAGGAGAATAGGCTGAACCTGGAGCTGAGATTGATGAAGTTTTTGTGGGAACTGAAGATCCGTCTGTAAAATGGGGTTTGGGAAAGGGTATGCCCATTTACCAAAAAAAGGAGGCTACATCCAGGCTAGTGAACTTTGTTTTTATTGCAAAACTGTCTGACAGAATAGGTCATCAGTGTCATTGAGATGATTTTCGATAATGCTCAACATTTTGAGAGTACTAGGCTAATATACAGTCCCCGCAACTTGGGGTCTCACTCCCAATCCCAAAAAAGGGGGGTGAAAAAGGTATTTTTTTCTTGTTTGGAAATCAGATGTGTGTGTGGATCCATTGCACCCATTCCTACCTCATGGACTGGGAAAAAGCTGGCTGGGTATGTAAAAAAAGGGGGGCAAAATGGCATTCATTGAAGGCATTAAAAACATTTTTTATGGGGGTTTTTTATTTCTTTTACTTACTTAAAACCCCCATTAATGAAATGTTATATAATGATTTTTTCCCTAAGAGTGTGTTTAAATTACCTCTTGGTGACACATCATTGTCATTTGCTTTATTAATCATGTGATCTTGGTTTTTTAAAATGCTCTTCTTATTTAAACTTTCAATTTAAATTTTTTAAATTCTTGTAATCTTGCATTCTAAGATGTAGTCTGCAGTTTTTATTCACACATTGACACATTTCCCCCCTCCAAATAGACTAAAAAGGGGGGCATTAATAATGCAATTTGGGGTGATTGTTTTCCATGTTGTTTGGACAATTTGTATCCAGCTGTTTTGTTCATTGTTTTAATCTATTGTCAGATTTTTTTCCATACATTTAAAGTTCAATATGAGGTCCATTATAGGAGGATTTATTGTATTTTTTAAAGGAGGGGGGGGGTTTCTACAATGCTTAATTGGGATAATTTGTAAAAATTTTCTTATTGGAAAGCATGGTGTTTATATTAAATCTCTCCATCCTCGTTAAGGTATTTGTAGTAACCAAAATATTATTATTATTTCAACTTGTTTCCAATCTGACCTCTTCATGGGAAAGTACTAATACTTTAATTAGTTTTAAGCTTCACAGACCCTGTTTTTGTTCATGAGATAGTTAATATTCGGGAAAATTTTTTCTTCATTCCCAGAGCTGCTGCTAAATGTAACAAAGGTGTTGAAGTTTTATGTTGTTTGCCTTAAAAACTTCTACCTTTTTCTGCATCGTGGTCCTTCAACCAAATAAGTGTGTCCCTAAGATCAGACGCATCATTCACTGTTTATTTTGAAGATAGACATTCTATCCTCAGACTGTCTATCCTCTTGGTGTTATAAAGCAAAATGCCTTTTTTTACAGTGTTTAGGAAATTTCAGTGGGCTGCTGATTTGAACATGTCAGGGCCAGAAGCTTTAGAAAGCCCAATGTTGGTACTTTCAAAGACCAACGCATTACAGTACATAATATGCATAGTTTTTAAATACGTCACTGGTACCTCAGTTACAACTTAATTGTCCAAAGGTTTTCAGTCCCTCCGCAATTTTTTCCCCAAAGGAATAATGAAAATTAGATCAACCCATTTCAGCCCCCCAAAATCCCTTACAAAAAAAACTTACATAATTGTTCAAGTTGGGGCTGTCGAATTTCGGGTCCCCTGTCTTAACATTCTTTTGTCTTAAAAAAAATTTACAAATCCCCGAAATATTTATATCCATATAACAGTGTTATAAAATCATGTAATTTAAAAAAAAGTCATGAGAACTGGGTAATTCAATATGTGCTCCAAGAGTAGCTGCTGATCAAAACACTGGGGGGGCCTCACCAAAGATACGTATTGTAGTACTACAAAATTAGGTGAAAATGTTATACTATACCCTCTTCCATCTGGGGGTACTAGATTGGTAGACTGCATCCATACAGAAATACTGTGCTACTATCCTGTCATACTAGTGTAAACAATCCTTTTAAAATTTTTCACCTGGCAGATTGCTAGTCTTTTTCCCTTTTCCCCCTTGTGAATAGGGTTGGGGAAACCAAAAACCCAAATTGTTTTTTTATGCATTTTCTTTTCTGTGTGTTTCCTTCACTTAATTTTTGTTTTCCTGGGAAAATTTTTTCTTAAATTTTTGACTTGGTCGGCCTAGTCATGGGGTGATGTTCCCAGAATTTTAAAATGTATAACAGTTATAGAAGCATTTGTTGTATTCAAATTAATGTATGGGAACTGCATAAACACAGAGTAATATTTTTGAGTACTGAGTCAGAACATGCCCCCTGGATGAGTCGGTTAAGTTGGCTAATCTACTGTATATATCATTTAAATAAAATGTACATATATCATGGCAATGTGTCATTCTCCCTATAATAAATTGTGCAGGAATAAAGGGCCCAAATGTACTGCATTTTCTCTCCCTTTTTCATGGTAAGCAAAATTTAGGTCCAGTATATGCACCCTTCTTCCTTCCACCCCCGATTCATCTTATTTTTTTTCCGGCTTAAGTATTTAGTTTTCTTAATTTTAAATCCCCACCCAAGCCCCGTTTTGCTTTTTCAAAAATGAAACAAATTTTTTTTTAACTAGTCCCCCCTTTTAAAAAGGGGCCCACCGTGCAGAATCAGTGGCATGCATTGCCATTATGGAGACCCTTTTGCCTTTTGGGAGGCCATTTTTTTGGTGTTGGGGGCCAAATCTGTTATGTAAGCCTACTGTTCCTTTTCAAAAATTCCCATACGATTTGACCTTTGGGTCAGTTTCCATTTTTTCATCAATCTTTTTTTAAGATCTCCCCCTAAAGGAATAAAAATGCTGTAAGTACCAAGAAGAAAATTGTTTAAATTAATGATTTCTAAGAAAATTGGGGTTGAAATTGTGATTGGAGTAGAGGTTGTGGTTGTTTTGGCTCTCCCTGGCATGTGTAACACATAATTAGACTATAATTTACATTCTTGTGTTGTAAACATTCCCTACCAGGCATTTTTGTTCATATTTATATTAACACAGCTGTTTTTCCCCTGGGGAGGGGGGGCCAAAGAAGAAACACTTTTCCTCATCACCACTCCATCACTGTCTTGCCAGAGGCATCCTACTCTACAGTTCATTTATGTATAGTTAACCCTTAAACAATGTGGGGTTTGGGGGCACCATTTTTCCCGGTTGAAAATTCGCGTGAAAGGTAGAAAGTTGAAAGTAACATAAATAAGAGTAAGGTGATGAGGGTTCAAACGGTTTAAAAAAGAAAATTGATATCACATTGGAGGGGGATTATGGAAAAGTGAATGTTTTCAGATATTTGGGAGTTGACTTGTCACGGATGGGTTTATGAAGGATGAGGTTAACCTAGAAATAAAGGGAAAAAAAGGTGAGGGGTCTTTGAGGTTCTGTAAGAAAAAAAACGTTACCCATGGAGGCAAAGGGAATGTAGGTATGTGGTACCAACACTCTTATATGGGTGAAAACAGGGGTTCAATGCTGCAGCGAGGAGGTGGCTGGAGGCAGTGGAGATGCCCTGTCTAAGGGCAATATGTGGTGAAAATTTTATGCAGAAAATTAGGTGGAAATTGGGAGGGGGTGTGGAGTTACTAAAAGTTTTTAGGGAGGGCTGAAGAGGGGTTGTTGAGGTGGTTTGGTCATGAAAGAATTAAAAGTGAATGACTTGGAGGGTATAAATCTGGGGGGAAGGAAGGCAGGGTGGGGGTCTAAAAAAGGTTTGGGAGGGGGGGGGAAAAGGATGTTTGGGCGGGGGGTTTTGGGCTTCCAGCAAGTTTGTGGTTGGAGGAGAGGTGGGGTTTGTCAAGGGGGGGTTTAAAATTTTTAAACCATTTTTTTCTTAAACAGTCATTTACCACACTAGCCCCAAATTTTTATAATTGTTGAATATTTAATGACTGATAATAAAATGTGAAAAGCTATTAAAAAGAAAGTTGTGTAATGGAAATTTTTGTGGATGTGACAGTTACAGGCCACGGAGCCCTTGCAGCCCGTAAGTGTCACATCAACCATATCTACACACTTCTATAGCAACAAGGAAAAGGGAAGAATGATGCAAAGTGATGCTGGGTATTTGGGGTGGGTATTGGGTTGGTGTCATAATGATTATGCTTCCCCCTGTCTATGGAAAAAATACATTGTCTTGAATTAATAAGCTCTGTTGTTTTGAAAAAACACTGGAAGGAAAAAAATTTTGCAACTTAATGCTGTTGTATGGTGTATTGTACCCGTTTTTGTAAGCGATTTTTTAAAATTTGATAATAAGTGTCAATGTTTTCTACATTACTAAATTTTGTGTTTGCACTTTGAGAATATATTGCAAAAAATTTTGCAATGTAAATCCCACCATAAAAGAATTTACTGTGCCTCAATATCAACCATTTCATGTTAATTTTAATTGCTTTAGCAGAGTAACTATTTTTATTAGTTTTGTAGTTTAAAAGCAGACTTCTGGATTCAAAAAGTACTAATATTGGCAAGCCATTCTCCCAGAACAACTCCTTTCCCTTTTTTCTATTTTCAATACAGCAATTACACATGTGTATATAAACTGGAAGCAAAAAGAGTTCACTTAATAACCGGCAGCTGAAAGCTTTTTATTTTTGGAACCCCCAAGCGGGAAGTGGAAAAAGGCATTTTTTTTTAAAAATTTCAAAAAATGTTTGTATATTTGGGATATATACAAAAGGGATAGGAAATTTGAAGTACTTTTGATTGCTCTAATGCAGCCAAGCCATGTTTAGTAAATTAAATTTTTTTAAAAATTTTTTCCCCCCTTTCCCCAGAGCTGCCTTATTTGTTTTTGTATGTGACTTCGGCCCGAGTGGGGAAAACTTTATTCCAGAGGGGGATAAATCGATCCCTCCTTCTGTCAAGCTATTTTTTAAATGAAACTGCCCACAAAATGAAATCTTCTTAATGAATATGTATGCTTTGTCTAGAGCCAAGATGCAGCACTTTTGGGGTTTTAAATTTTGTTATGATTGTAATAATAAAAAAGTTTAAAAGAGAGCCAAAAAAGAAGAAATTCATTGATAAAACTGGGGCATTAGTGTCTGCAACCTGCATTAAAGGGAACCCCCGATCCCCGGGGGTATTTCCCCGATCTACCATGGATAGTAGTGAACCCAATAGTAAATCATTTTTGTTTCACATACTTATGATGTTTAATTTATAAATTTGCAAAATAAGTCTAGAATTAGCACTTTTTCCTGATGGGAAATATTTTCAGCTTCTTGGCTTTAAGAACTGGGATATACTTTGACTTTGGCCATTATTAAACAAAATTAAGGGTCATTTTGGGCCATGGTAAACTATGGATAACAAACCGGATCCGAATCAGTGGATAGGGGGGGTTTATGTACAGTATTTACGAAAAAACAGCTTTTTTTTACCTTTTTTTTCTTTTTTTTTAGTTAGCACCTTCAGCCTATTTCAGATTTTGGAAATTATTGACAAACTTTCAAGGGGGGTGCATGATGCTAGTAAAGGACCTCTTACCCAAGGGAACGAAGATTTTCCCACCTTCCTCGGATAAAACCATACCTCCCATTCCCTAGACACCGTATCCCCCTACGTTTAACTTTTTTCCATAATATAATAATATATAAATGAACCAAATACTGTACAGTATATAATTTACCATGAATTCCATAAATCAGTTAATTATTTATATAAGAAGTTCCTCTGGTATCACCCTAAATAGTACTATTCAGAAATGCATCATTTACTGATTACTTTGTTTTTTCAAAGGTTTTTTTAATTATTTTTGTGTATGGTGCAAAAAAGGCCCAAAAAACTGTGAAATTTAAAAAACCCCGTGTTTTAATGCAAGTGTGTGTGTAAGTGGTAGTTAAGTAAAGTGATTTATAAAATTTGGGACTTGTCTTGGAGGGGGGAAGTACAGTGTCGCTCTAGAGGAGGGGTGGGAATGTTTTTTTGGGGGGGGTCATTCAAATTGTGAGGTCTCCACATGTCTCAAACAGATATTGAATGAATGTGGTGAAAGTTTTTTTTTTAAAACACCTTACCGGAGGAAGACAGCCGGTGATATGATTCTTCTTACTTGTTAACAACTTCAAACTAAATTCAAAGAAAATTTTCTCTTATTTAAAATTAAATGTTTTATTGCTGAATAGTAAGAATCTATTTTAGATATGAATTGCATCATAATTATTTAATGCAAAACACTTGGATTTAGTCCCCCCTTTCAGACAATTTTAGTGAAGCAAGATGTAAGGATCATCCTGACTCAGAAGGAGGTATGGGAGGAGACAAGGAAAATACTTTGACAGAAGGATTGGAGGATAGCCTAGCTGGTGTAGAGGATGAGGAGGAAGAGGAAGAAGGGTTACATGGCCACTCATGCCATTCTGTTGAAGATGAAACAGATGGAGAAACTCCAACAAAGCGCTTAAAGACTGAGCATCTTGTATTGAGATCTCCAGCTTTCTACTTCAACCTACATCGTCATTCCCCTAAAGGTAAGATTTAGCGTTTGATGTCTTTACAGTAGATTAAAGTCATTAAGGTTTCTTTCATTTATTGAAACTACATCAGGCAAGGAGTGTTTTTCCTGCTTAGCCATTGCAAAGATTTTAGTGATCATTTAAACTTAGAGTAGACTTTCATATAACATGTGAATGTTTCTGAAAACAATGGTTTGTAGAAAATGACTTACAAATTTAGTAATTTGTGGGATTAATATGAGGTTCTAAGACAGATTCAGGTTAAAGAAAATTGTTGTTTACTTCATATTTTGGCAAGCCTTATTTTCTGAATTCAAATATTTTACAGAGGTTGGTTTCATCTGTGCTAGTGTGTCTAGAAGTTATTAATGTGTTGGTAGAGGTATCATCATGAGCAAGTGCTTAACTCATTCAAGTCACACAGCACTTGGGGAATGGGAAGTAATCAGGTTTGGGATGAGAAATAGAGCAGAGCAAATTCTTTGGATGAAGATTCCTTCAGCACCAAAGAACCCCCTTTCCCCTTTGAAGGGGTGATGTTTGGGAAAAGTACTGTATAATATAGTATGCCTTGTGGTAGCCTGCATAGATTTGTGGACACTATGATAGTGTAAGCTGTTCAGAGATACTGTTTTGGGTTAAGATGTCTATCCATGTTTGGGAAATTTTCTTCAAGGAAAGAACTTAAAATGTTGTCCAAGCAAATTAGATTGTCCCACATGATTGCTTATGTAAGTTGATTTTCCTATTCTTCCCACATGATTGCTAATGTTAGTTCATATTCCTATTTCTAGACTGCCATCATCTCTAGTATTTATTGGTCAGCTTTGTGTGGTCGTCATCCTTGGGTTTCTCTACCTATTTATTTATTTACTGTATGTTCCTGAAGCCCTCACAGCATACAGTACCCCCAACTTCTTGGGGAAAATTTTAAAAAACCAAAAAAAATTCATAATTTTTTCCACCCAACATTTACAGTAGAATAGCTCATCTCACCCTGTTGCAAAACAATTTTAAACCCTTTTCAGAACTCTCTGGGTTTTCCTCAGTCCTCCTGGTGTTGCATTATAGGATTTTGATGACCCCTTGGCATTGAATTAATTTTTGTTTGGGACAACCTTCCTATCTGGGCTGTGAACCTGCAACATTACACAGGATGTCAGGGACAAGAACAAGAATCTGAATGCTGAGTTTCTTCCTAGTAAAATCCTAGCCCCCCAAAAAAAGGAGGTGCTCTGATGTTATGAAGGGCTCTTAGGATTGTCGTGGTGTCCTATGCTTGTTTATGGGACACCTCAGCCCCCTGGGTCCGGGGGTCGTCCCTGGTATGGGTGGAAAAATTGAAATGTTTCCAAGGTGCTGTCCATGTTCCCTTTTCAGTAAAATAGGGACCTGGGGGTTAGTGACTGGTGTGGGTCGCATCCTGGGGCAAAATTGACATTGCCCAAAAAGCTCTGCATTTCGGGTGTATATCTTGTACATATAGTTGTAGAAATTTAAAATTCTTTTCTTACAACAAACCAGCTGTATTATTAATTAGAATCCCCTTCTCCTAAACCCGAGTGTCTTCCATTTTCCTCCCTTTAAACCTTCTTTTTTCCCAGAATATACTTACAACATTAATAACTGGATTATAACATGGGGAGCGCTAAAAACCCGTAAAATTATAACAAAGGGGGGGTAAGGTTTTTGGCTCATTTCAGGGGAAACCCGGGGCACAGATCCATTCCTAGGGTCAAGAGCCCTCACCAGGTCAAGGACCTTCCCCTTTAGGGGGCCCTTTAAAAACCTGAAAAAAAGGGTAGGCATTATGCCTTCTTGTAGACTTTCAGTAATGGGTAATTTTATATTTTTTATGGGGATAATTAAGCTTCATATTGGTTTGATAAAAAGAGGAATAATCAAAGATGACCCCAAAAAACACGAGCTCATTTCCATTGGGGTCCTTTGGGCCCCTTTAGGGTATGATGCACACCCCTTCCAAATACCAGGTCCTTGTTTTTCAGAGGTAAAAACATCCCCATTATTATTATTATCAAAAAAAAGTGCTAAACGGGAAAAATGAAATTTCCATTTTCAGGGTTGAACCCCGGGTTTTTAGTTTGGCC
>WNWK01052292.1:0-12224 GCA_009830355.1 Cherax destructor | reverse complement strand
TTAGTGGACTGGTGTGGTCACACCCTTGGAAAGTTAGTGGACTGGTGTGGGTCACACCCCCGGGTTAGTGGACTGGTGTGGGCCGCATCCTGGGTGTTGGTGAACGGTGTGGGTCCATCCTTGGAGTTAGTGGACTGGTGTGGGTCGCATCCTGGGTGTTGGGTGGACTTGTGGGGGGCCCCATCCGGGGTGTTAGTGAACTGGTGGGGTCACATCCTTGGAGTTGGGGTGGACGGTGTGGGTCGCATCCTGGGTGTTTGGGTGGACGGGGTGTGGGTCGATCCTGGGTGTTGGGAAGGGGGGTAAACCCCTTTGGAGGGGTGGACTGGTGTGGGTTGCATCCTGGGTGTTAGTGGACTGGTGTGGGTCGCATCCTGGGTGTTAGTGAACGGGTGTGGGTCAACCCTTTGGGAGTTAGTGGACTGGTGGGGGGCATCCTTGGAGTTAGTGGACGGGTGTGGGTGGCATCCTTGGAGTTAGTGGACTTGTGTGGGCGCATCCTGGGTGTTAGTGGACTTGTGTGGGTCGCATCCTGGGTGTTAGTGGACTTGTTTTGGGTCGCACCCTGGGTGTTATTTTGGACTTGTGTGGGTCCATCTTGGGTGTTAGTGGACTTGTGTGGGTGATCCTGGGTGTTAGGGGGACTGGTGTGGGTCGCATCCTGGGTGTTAGTGGACTGGTGTGGGTCGCATCCCGGGTGTTAGTGGACTTGTGTGGGTGTTGTGGGGGTCTTGGGGGGGATATTTAGGTAGACGGGGGCACTCCTTGAGGATGGTTGGGAATATTTACGGTAAGAGTAGGAGTGAGCCCAGCCACCGTCTGTCCAGTTTCTAGGTCTGGCGCTAGTAAGGGTGTACGCCTATCTGAGGCTAGGGCACATGCGCTGAGCCTCTGATTGGGCGGGATCGGGGATGTCCCCACCCCAAAATTGACCAGCTGTATAAGTGGGATAAATGCTGAATGCTGGACACTACACAAATGTACATATGATACTGATACGACAGCTGGGGCCATGTTATCGTATGACGTCCCGGCATACTATAAAACCCTCTATAGACTGAACAGACAGGTGGTCCTGGATGAATCTATCAATAGCAAACACATTAACTTAGAACTGATCAAGATTAATTTTTACTCTCGCACTTTTTGGGAGTTAATGGTACATAAGAAAATTTAATGGATCTAGATATAAACAAATATATATAACAATTTCAATTTGAAATTTGATCGATCAATGGATGTATATTCATGCACTCTTCGGCTTCTGAGGAAGAATAAAATTTACAGGGAAGAAGTTTTAACAGGAAAGATAAACTCGGTTAACACGGGTTATACTGTTAAAACTCAGAACTCAGAAAACTTGAACACACAAACATTTTGGGGTTAGATACTGGAAATCTAATAACAAAACACACAGTCAATAATTCGGTTCTAAACTGGATTTTCTGATTTTCTATCTTTAGCTCACAACTTATGATCACTTTCCTACTGGAGGAATGAACAACTCGGTATTGATCAACTTATAATCATTTTCCCTACTGGAGGAATGAACAGCCCGGGTGGAGTGGATGGATCCCCGGCCCCCCTAGGCATCTGAACCTTTTTCATCAAGGGAAAGGGCTGAATTCCGACGGGAGTGACAGTAATACTAGTGCCTTGACCGCTCGGCTACTTTTAACAAGTAAAAACACATACTTTTACAGTAACTAATCGAACTTCACTTCCCATCACTCTGGCAATTCTCTGATAAAGCTGGGAGAACAAACACATTGCTCAAAAGCTAGAGACTGTCTTTCGATCATTAAGGGACTATGAGGGCTGTTCACTGATTCGTTATCATTATGGCTCTGAATAGCAATACACACAGTATTATCAACAGGGTTACTAGAACTTCAATGCCTTGACTGGCAGAAAACACACAGTTATCACCTGAATTTACTTGAGACATGACTGGCAATGAATGAGAATTGAAATGAAAAAAATTTACCAAGATATGGCACAAATAGTTTAACTGATGAAATTATTAACTACTCTGCATAAGTGACACGGATAATAGCACAATAACACTAAAGAAAAGATAACTCACTGGAAATTTACTTGGCAAGGAAACTCAACACACTAAGATAAAAACACTCTAGCTTTAACTTGAACAGCAAAATGAGTTTTCTTTTCTTGTAAATATCAACAAAAATTCAACAAAATTAAGATTTATAATGAATTAGTTTGAACACTCTTACTCTTTATTGCAAGCAAACAAGGTAACTCAATAAAATAATTACTGGAACAATTTACTAAAAGCACTGACTTTAAAAAAAAACTTAAGAGTGAAATTGTTCAAACAACACTTTAACATGAACTATGTAAAAAAATCATGAACAAGATATTTAACAAGAAAATAAGGCAACACTTACAGGAACTGAAGTACAACTCATCAAGGAATTAACTTTTGGGCTTACAAATTCACAAAAGTCAATTTCGTTGTCCTTGAGATTAGTAACTTATCAGAAGAAATTGAGATCTTCAATAAAAATTATAGCACTAGTCTGCAAGGTTGAAAACATTAGCACTGTATAAAAATAAACAAGTACACAAAACAATAGCAGGTGCAAGGAAAAAAAAAACACTGACTGCAACACATAAGAATTACAGGGAAATTACTGGTAAAAATTAAAATTGCTTGGGGGGAAAACAATATATAGTTACTGGGGAAAACAAAATTAATTAATTCACAATTAAAACATTAACAAACAAGGGTAAATGAATAAAAAAAAACTCTGGGATAGACACTGGGAAACACAATAATTAACAAGACAGAAAATTCAACAACACTGGACAATGCTGGGGAAAAATTTAAAATCTTTTAAAAATTTCTACTTGGTGGAATATTGGAACACAGATAACTTAACAAAAACTGTACTTATGCATACTTAGTAACACAACGAAATTCCGAAATTATAACGCAAATTAACAAGAGACAATACTAGTGAAATAAAAATTAATGCAAATAATTAATTTAAACAGAACACTTCCTAGGATAACTCAAAATTTATGTAACTCAGAATGCTCAAACACGAAATTGTCTATAGATTATCTGAAAAAAAAAACAACAACACAGTAAATGTCTCTAGGGGGGAAATCGGTGACTGAAGCGTGGTGGTGGAGGCTGGTGGTCTGGGGCCACTCCTTGATAACTTGAAGTAATGTGCATAAACCGGTGGACTACGAACCAGGCTTTTACAGTTGGCACAACAGTTCAGAAGAAACACCTCAGGACGCTCGACCTGGTTCAGCTAATAACTGCTTGCAGGACCCAGAAAAGGGGAAATAATCCACATTTAAAGCTTTTGTGGGTGGATGCCGTGGTTAAGGCGTCTGCCCGCTGGGTGGTGGGGGTGGTGGCGGGTGGTGTTGTAGCTTTGGCTTACACCGCTTTCCGCGGCGCCCCGTGGTTCGCCGTTTATGAACTTTAACCGGGTGGCTTGAATAACCCAGGATAAACCCCGGGATGGTATTGTACTCAGAACAGCAATACACTGGAGTACAAAGGTGGTATAAATGCGTGAACTCAGTGGCTTACTTCTCAGACAGCAGAGTGGCTTGCTGGCTTAGTAGAAATTTTCACCCCAGATTGACTGGCTTGGAATCTTGTGACAAACTAGCACAGCAAGGTAGAAGCTGGCTTAAGCCTAGGCTGACGTAGCTGGTGGTGGCTTTACTGGCTTGAATGGGACTCTCCCCTCACTGGCTTACTCGTACAGAATTTGCAAAACCCGGGTCAACCCCTCGTAGGTTTCAGCAAAATTAACAAGTAAGGCACTTAGCTGACCAGGAGATACTGTAGATATGTAGACTTCTATGATGTAGGAGCTGGTAACGTGGTCGGTCTGGAGGCTGTTTGCTTGCTTGAAGTCTATCTCTCTATAACATCGTAATCGATAAAAATTACGGCACACCGCTGCTCACCACTTGTCGTGTGGGTCTTGGGAGAGATATATAGGAGGTCAAAGATACTCCTTGTTGGATGGTTACGGTATATTTACAGTAATTAGAGGAGAGTCCAGCACACCTGTCTTGCCTGTAGGTCTAACGTAGTGAGGCAGTCTGCCTATGATAGGCTGTGCACATGCGCTGAGCCTCTGACGTCAGCGGGTACCGTGACGTCACACGCAAAGGGACCAGCTGTATAAAGATATACTAAACAAGTGTATCTATGATACTGACACGACAAATTCTCAAGGGATTAGTACCAAACTTGCACAAGAAAATTACTCCCTACGAAAGCAAAAGACTCGGCAGGAGATGTAACATCCCCCTATGAAGAGCAGGGGTGCCACTAGCACGTTGAGGGACAACACAATAAGTGTCAGGGGCCCAAGATGGTTCAACTGCCTCCCAGCATACATCAGGGGGCTTACCAACAAACCCCTGGCTGTCTTCAAGCAGGCACTGGACAGGCACCTAAAGTCGGTACCTGACCAGCCAGGCTGTGGTTCGTACATTGGACTGCGTGCAGCCAGCAGTAACAGCCTGGTTGATCAGGCTCTGGTCCAACAGGAGGCCTGGTCACAGACCAGGCCACAGGGGCGTTGACCCCTGGAATTCTCTCCAGGAAAACTAGTGTGTATCACATCCTGGGATTTAGTCGACTGGCGTGAGTCGCATCCTGGGTGTTAGTGGACTAGTGTGGGTGGCAACCTGGGTGTTACTGGACTGGTGTGGGTCACATCCTGGGTGTTAGTGGACTGGTGTGGGTAATATCCTGGGTGCTAGTGGACTGGTGTGGGTCACATCCTGGGTGTAGTGGACTGGTGTGGGTAATATCCTGGGTGCTAGTGGACTGGTGTGGATCACATCCTGGGTGTTACTGGCTGGTGTGGGTCACATCCTGGGTGTTAGTGGACTGGTGTTAGTTGCATCCTAGGTGTTAGTGGACTGGTGTTAGTGGCATCCTGGGTGTTAGTGGCATCCTGGGTGTTAGTGGACTGGTGTGGGTGGCATCCTGGGAGTTAGTGGACTGGTGTGGGTTGCATCCTACGTGTTAGTGTACTGGTGTGGGTCGCATCCTGGGTGTTAGTGGACTGGTGTTGGTCGCATCCTGGGTGTTAGTGGACTGATGTGGGTGGCATCCTGGGTGTTAGTGGACTGGTGTGGGTGGCATCCTGGGATTTAGTGGACTGGTGTGGGTTGCATCCTACGTGTTAGTGGACTGGTGTGGGTCGCATCCTGGGTGTTAGTGGACTGGTGTGGGTCGCATCCTGGGTATTAGTGGACTGATGTGGGTGGCATCCTGGGTGTTAGTGGACTGGTGTAGGTCACATCCTGGGTGTTAGTGGACTGGTGTGGGTCGCATCCTGGGTGTTAGTGGACTGGTGAGGGTCGCATCCTGGGTGTTAGTGGACTGGTGAGGGTCGCATCCTGGGTGTTAGTGGACTGGTGTGGGTTGCATCCTGGGTGTTAGTAGACTGGTGTGGGTCACATCCTCGGTGTTAGTGGACTGGTGTGGGTCGCATCCTGGGTGTTAGTGGACTGATGTGGGTGGCATCTTGGGTGTTAGTGGACTGGTGTGGGTCACATCCTGGGTGTTAGTGGACTGGTGTGGGTCGCATCCTGGGTGTTAGTGGACTGGTGTGGGTTGCATCCTGGGTGTTAGTAGACTGGTGTGGGTTGCATCCTGGGTGTTAGTGGACTGGTGTGGGTCACATCCTCGGTGTTAGTGGACTGGTGTGGGTCGCATCCTGGGTGTTAGTGGACTGATGTGGGTGGCATCTTGGGTGTTAGTGGACTGGTGTGGGTCACATCCTTGGTGTTAGTAGACTGGTGTGGGTCACATCCTGGGTGTTAGTAGACTGGTGTGGGTCACATCCTGGGTGTTAGTAGACTGGTGTGGGTCACATCCTGGGTGTTAGTAGACTGGTGTGGGTCACATCCTGGGTGTTAGTAGACTGGTGTGGGTCACATCCTCGGTGTTAGTAGACTGGTGTGGGTCACATCCTGGGTGTTAGTAGACTGGTGTGGGTCACATCCTGGGTGTTAGTAGACTGGTGTGGGTCACATCCTGGGTGTTAGTAGACTGGTGTGGGTGGCATTCTGGATGTTAGTGGACTGGTGTGGGTCACATCCTCGGTGTTAGTGGACTGGTGTGGGTCGCATCCTGGGTGTTAGTGGACTGGTGTGGGTCGCATCCTGGGTGTTAGTGGACTGATGTGGGTGGCATCTTGGGTGTTAGTGGACTGGTGTGGGTCACATCCTCGGTGTTAGTGGACTGGTGTGGGTTGCATCCTGGGTGTTAGTAGACTGGTGTGGGTCACATCCTGGGTGTTAGTAGACTGGTGTGGGTCACATCCTGGGTGTTAGTAGACTGGTGTGGGTCACATCCTGGGTGTTAGTAGACTGGTGTGGGTCACATCCTGGGTGTTAGTAGACTGGTGTGGGTCAGATCCTGGGTGTTAGTAGACTGGTGTGGGTGGCATCCTGGGTGTTAGTGGACTAGTGTGGGTCGCATTCTGGATGTTAGTGGACTGGTGTGGGTCGCATCCTGGGTGTTAGTGGACTGGTGTGGGTCGCATCCTGGGTGTTAGAGGAATGACACCCTCAACACCTGAGCATCTAACACCTCACACACTCAACACCTGAGCATCTAACACCTCACACACTCAACACCTGAGCACCTAACACTCAACACCTGAGCATCTAACACCTCACACACTCAACACCTGAGCATCTAACACCTCACACACTCAACACCTGAGCATCTAACACCTCACACACTCAACACCTGAGCACCTAACACACTCAACACCTGAGCATCTAACACCTCACACACTCAACACCTGAGAACCTAACACTCAATACCTGAGCACCTAACACCTCACACACTCAACACCTGAGTACCTAACACCTCACACTCTCTAACACCTGAGCACCTAACACACTCAACACCTGAGCACCTAACAGCTCACACACTCAACACCTGAGCACCTAACAACTGACACAGACGGATATATCTGGTGCCTCATTACCTTAATACACTATATTTCATGACTCAGACTCTCTATATTTAGCACTAACACCTGTGTTGTAATAAAGGCAGGTGTTACTCCCATGTTGTAATAAAAGCCGGTGTTACTCCCATGTGTTGTAATAAAAGCAGGTGTTACTCACATGTTGTAATAAAGGTAGGTGTTACTCCCATGTGTTGTAATAAAGGCAGGTGTTACTCACATGTTGTAATAAAGGCAGGTGTTACTCACATGTGTTGTAATAAAGGCAGGTGTTACTCACATGTTGTAATAAAGGTAGGTGTTACTCCCATGTGTTGTAATAAAGGCAGGTGTTAGTCACATGTGTTGTAATAAAGGCAGGTGTTACTCACATGTTGTAATAAAGGTAGGTGTTACTCCCATGTGTTGTAATAAAGGCAGGTGTTAGTCACATGTGTTGTAATAAAGGCAGGTGTTAGTCACATGTGTTGTAATAAAGGCAGGTGTTAGTCACATGTGTTGTAATAAAGGCAGGTGTTAGTCACATGTGTTGTAATAAAGGCAGGTGTTAGTCACATGTGTTGTAATAAAGGCAGGTGTTACTCCCATGTGTTGTAATACAGGCAGGTGTTACTCACATGTTGTAATAAAGGTAGGTGTTACTCATGTTGTAATAAAGGCAGGTGTTACTCACATGTTGTAATAAAGGAAGGTGTTACTCACATGTTGTAATAAAGGCAGGTGTTACTCACATGTTGTAATAAAGGCAGGTGTTACTCACATGTTGTAATAAAGGCAGGTGTTACTCACATGTTGTAATAAAGGCAGGTGTTACTCACATGTTGTAATAAAGGCAGGTGTTACTCACATGTTGTAATAAAGGCAGGTGTTACTCACATGTTGTAATAAAGGCAGGTGTTACTCACATGTGTTAGCCACCAGAAACAACACAAGGTCTTCATCATTGTTGTGGTTTATAAAGGCCACTGACACAATAAGCAGTATCCAGTCCGGCTTCCTCATGTTAAGTAACTAAGTCAGTAAGTTTATTCAGATATACACAAATACAATTACATAGATTATATATAATCTGTGTAATTAATATACATAACAGCAGGTGATAATATCTTATTATTATACTATAAAGGATATATACTAGGAATGAGGTAAAATGAGTTATTTACATTTACATGTGTGTTTGCTAAAAAAAAAAAAAATCTCCTCCCTTTCTGGGGTTGATAATCTCTACTGATATAACAAAGATACTCAATAGGCGTCCTCCTCGACAGAGAGGCACAGTTAGCCAGATCCAGTTGCATGATGGGTCTCTTTTAGAATATGTAAGCAGATACAGGTATCTAGGCTATGAGGTCTCACTTTTTGGACCTGTTGTAACGAGACTTTGTCGTCAATACAAAGAAATAATAATAATATAGGTAGTAGGTTGGTAGACAGCAACCACCCAGGGAGGTACTACCGTCCTGCCAGGTGACTGTGAAACAGAAACCTGAAACTGTTTTACATGATGGTAGGATTGCTGGTGTCTTTTTTCTGTCTCATAAACACGCTGGATAACAGGTATATCTAGCTACTTCTACTTACACTTTAGGTCACACTACACTGGCATACACATGCATATATATACATACACACATCTAGGTTTTTCTTCTTTTTCTTAATAGCTCTTGTTCCTTTTATTTTCTCTATTGTCCATGGGGAAGTGGAAAAGAATCTTTCCTCCGTAAGCCATGCGTGTCGTATGAGGCGACTAAGATGCCGGGAGCAATGGGCTAGTAACCCCTTCTCCTGTACAAATCTACTAAAAACGAGAAGAAGAAAAACTTTATAAAATTGGGTTGTCTGAATGTGCGTGGATGTAGTGCGGATGATAAGAAAGAGATGATTGCCGATGTTATGAATGAAAAGAAGTTGGATGTCCTGGCCCTAAGCGAAACAAAGCTGAAGGGGTAGGCGAGTTTCAGTGGGGAGAAATAAATGGGATTAAGTCAGGAGTATCTGAGAGAGTTAGAGCTAAGTGAAGGGGTAGCAATAATGTTGAAGGATCAGTTATGGAAGGAAAAGAGGGAATATAAATGTGTAAATTCAAGGATTATGTGGATTAAAATAAGGGTCGGATGCGAAAAGTGGGTCATAATAAGCGTGTATGCACCTGGAGAAGAGAGGAGTGTAGAGGAGAGAGAGATTTTGGGAGATGTTAAGCGAATGTATAGGAACTTTTGAACCAAATGAGAGAGTAATTGTGGTAGGGGACCTAAATGCTAAAGTGGGAGAAACATGCAGAGAGGGTGTAGTAGGTAAGTTTGGGGTGCCAGGTGTAAATGATAATGGGAGCCCTTTGATTGAACTTTGTATAGAAAGGGGTTTAGTTATAGGTAATACATATTTTAAGAAAAAGAAGATAAATAAGTATACAAGATATGATGTAGGGCGTAATGACAGTAGTTTGTTGGACTATGTATTGATAGATAAAAGACTGTTGAGTAGACTTCAGGATGTACATGTTTATAGAGGGCTACAGATATATCAGATCACTTTTTAGTTATAGCTACAGTGGGAGTAAAGGTAGATGGGATACAAGGAAAATAGAATCAGTAAGTAAAGAGGTGAAGGTTTATAAACTAAAAGAGGAGGCAGTTAGGGTAAGATATAAACAACTATTGGAGGATAGATGGGCTAGTGAGAGTGTAGGCAATGGGGTCGAAAATGTATGGGGTAGATTTAAAAATGTAGTGTTAGAGTGTTCAGCAGAAGTTTGTGGTTACAGGCGAGTGGGTGCGGGAGGGAAGAGGAGCGATTGGTGGAATGATGATGTAAAGAGAGTAGTAAGGAGAAAAAGTTAGCATATGAGAGGTTTTTACAAAGTAGAAGTGATGCAAGGAGGGAAGAGTATATGGAGAGAAAAAGAGAGGTTAAAAGAGTGGTGAAGCAATGTAAAAAGAGAGCAGATGAGAGAGTGGGTGAGATGTTATCAGCAAATTTTGTTGAAAATAAGAAAAAGTTTTGGAATGAGATTAATAAGTTGAGGAAGCCTAGAGAACAAATGGATTTGACAGTTAAAAATAGGAGAGGAGAGTTATTAAATGGAGAGTTAGAGGTATCGGGAAGATGGAGAGAATATTTTGAGGATTTGTTAAATGTTGATGAAGACAGGGAAGCTGTGATTTCGTGTGTAGGGCAAGGAGGAATAACATCTTGTAGGAGTGTGGAAGAGCCAGTTGTGGGTGTAGGGGAAGTTCGTGAGGCAGTGGTTAGAATGAAAGGGGGTAAGGCAGCTGGGATTGATGGGATAAAGATAGAAATGTTAAAAGCAGGTGGGGATATAATTTTGGAGTGGTTGGTGCTATTATTTAATAAATGTATGGAAGAGGGTAAGGTACCTAGGGATTGGCAGAGAGCGTGTATTGTTCCTTTGTATAAAGGCAAAGGGGACAAAAGAGAGTGCAAAAATTATAGGGGAATAAGTCTGTTGATTGTACCTGGTAAAGTGTATGGTAGAGTTATTATTGAAAAAATTAAGAGTAAAACAGAAAGCAGGATAGCAGATGAACAAGGGGCTTTAGGAAAGGTAGGGGTGTGTAGACCAAGTGTTTACAGTGAAACATATAGGTGAACAGTATTTGGATAAGGGTAAAGATGTTTTTGTGGCATTTATGGATTTGGAAAAGGCGTATGATAGGGTAGATAGGGGGGCAATGTGGCAGATGTTGCAGGTGTATGGAATAGGAGGAAGGTTACTGAAAGCAGTGAAGAGTTTTATGAGGATAGTGAGGCTCAGGTTAGAGTGTGTAGGAGGGAAGGGGACTATTTCCCAGTAAAAGTGGGCCTTAGACAAGGATGTGTGATGTCACCGTGGTTGTTCAATATATTTATAGATGGGGTTGTAAGAGAAGTGAATGCGAGGGTCTTGGCAAGAGGTGTTGGGCTAAAAGATAAAGAAGCAAATACAAAGTGGGAGTTGTCACAGTTGCTTTTTGCTGATGACACTGTGCTTTGGGAGATTCTGAAGAGAAGCTGCAGAGGTTGGTGGATGAATTTGGTAGGGTGTGTAAAAGAAGAAAATTGAAAGTGAATATAGGAAAGAGTAAGGTGATGAGGATAACAAAAAGAATAGGTGACGAAAGATTGGATATCAGATTGGAGGGAGAGAGTATGGAGGAGGTGAATGTATTCAGATATTTGGGAGTGGACATGTCGGCGGATGGGTCTATGAAGGATGAGGTGAATCATAGAATTGATGAGGGAAAAGGGTGAGTGGAGCACTTCGGAGTCTGTGGAGACAAAGAACCTTGTCCATGGAAGTAAAGAGGGAATGTATGAGAGTATAGTTATACCAACGCTCTTATATGGGTGTGAAGCATGGGTGATGAATGTTGCAACGAGGAGAAGGCTGGAGGCAGTGGAGATGTCATGTCTGAGGTCAATGTGTGGTGTGAATATAATGCAGAGAATTCGGAGTTTGGAAATTAGGAGGAGGTGCGGGATTACCAAAACGATGGTCCAGAGAGCTGAGGAGGGGTTGTTGAGGTGGTTTGGACATGTAGAGAGAATGGAACGAGACAGAGTGACTTCGAGAGTGTATAAATCTGTAGTGGAGGGAAGGCGGGGTAGGGGTCGGCCTAGGAAAGGTTGGAGGGAGGGGTAAAGGAAGTTTTGTGTGCGAGGGCTTGGATTTCCAGCAAGCATGTGTGAGCGTATTTGATAGGAGTGAATGGAGGCATATGGTTTTAATACTTGACGTGCTGTTGGAGTGTGAGCAAAGTAACATTTATGAAGGGATTCAGGAAACCGGCAGGCCGGACTTGAGTTCTGGAGATGGGAAGTACAGTGCCGGCACTCTGAAGGAGGGGTGTAAATGTTGCAGTTTTATAACTGTAGTGTAAAGCACCCTTCTGGCAAGACAGTGATGGAGTGAATGATGATGAAAGTTTTCTTTTTCGGGCCACCCTGCCTTGGTGGGAATCGGCCGATGTGTTAATAAAAAAAAAAAAAAAATAATAATAATAATATCTTTATTTACTACAAGTACATGTACATGGTATACAGGCCTAACTGACATCAGTGACATACTACTATATAGAAAGTCCTTGTTATGCTGAGCATTTCGGGCAGAATAGGTCAGTGTCCCAGGATGCGACTCACACCAGTCGACTAACACCCAGGTACCCATTTTACTGATGGGGAACATAGACAACAGGTGTAAAGAAACACGTCCAATGTTTCTGC
>WNWK01052291.1:0-12224 GCA_009830355.1 Cherax destructor | reverse complement strand
TTTTTTTCTATTTGTATTATTTAAATTATTAAATGGTTATACATACTATTTTAAAGAAAATCAAGAGAAATTGGTTGAGTTTAATCTAGTTGTAGAATTTATTTCAAATTACAGTATGTTGATGCTATACTAGTATAATAACAATACTAGAAATAGTTTTTAGAGTTTCATCTAGGTATATATTTTATTTCAAATTAAGAAAATGATGATACTATAAGATTTTAAATGACAATATGAATATGAGATTGAAAAGTGTTAGAGGAAACATATCAAATTGAGATCTTCTTAAGTAAAATAATATTGGTTTTGGAAGTTTGTTACAGTATGAGTATTAAGTATAGGTGAGTAGGGTTTTTTGAGAAGAGTCTTGAATTGTTTTTCCCCAATGTTAACTTGATATTTACTGGTAATGAATTAGATTTTGGGGCCTTTTATGTGCATAGAATTTTTACAGTTAAGTATGGACTGGGCTGTCAAAAAAAGTGATCTGTGTCTTGTGTCATGTTCTGGGACCTATTAAAGTTGTTGAGGAGAATTCGGGAGCGCAGGGTTAATATTAGCATGTAGAGTTTTATGTATGTAGAAGGACATGAATAGGATGAATATTTTTTATGGTGAGTAGTTTTAAGGTTCTGAATATGGGTGGAGTATGTTTTTAGAGTGGAATTTTTTTCATCCTGACTGCAGCCTTTGCTGGGTTATGAGTGCAAAGGATTTAATGTTGTTGAGCCCCATGCACAGATTCCATAGGTGAGATAAGGGAGATAAGAGAATGATATAGTGCAATGAGAGCTGGTTGAGGACATAATAGCGTATCTTAGATAATATACCTACTGTCCTTGAGATTTTCTTGGAAATTTGTTGTATGTGGTTGAATTTAAGACTACTGTCAAGGTGGATTCCTAGGAATTTTCCCTCTGTGAGCCTTGTGATGGGTGAACCATTTAGCGTTATGTTAAGTGGAACATTTGTAGCTTTGTTTCCAAACTGAATGTAGTAGGTCTTGTCCGTATTGAGAGTAAGCTTATTTGTCATCATCCATGTTGATATTTTCTGTAATTCGGCATTAACTGTGTTGGCTAGTACGACTGGATTTGGGTGAGAGAAGACATATGTTGTGTCATCTGCAAACAAAATGGGTTTGAGTAGTTGTGATACATTCGGTAGGTCATTTATGTAAATGAGGAATAGGAGTGGCCCCAGGACACTACCTTGAGGGACACCGACTGTAATTTGTTGTGTGGAAGAGTTCTCTCCATTTGTGTTCACGTACTGACTTCTGTTGCTAAGGTACGACTTTAGGTAGTTGACTTCTGGGGGTAATTTACACGTGTGTAACCGCGTAAAAATAATGCAATAACCCCCAAAAACAGCTAAAATACTGAATAAATGGCGTTAATTAGGGGACAGTGAAGTGCAGGGAGAGTCACTCCTCCAAGGTCAAACCCGTCTCACCCACCACCTCTTATATCCCTCTTTTCTGCCTCTTTCCCCTCATATTTCCCTCTGGTGTTCATTTCTAAATGTTCTTTGACACTTCTATGAGCATTTTGATGGCAGAAATACCAGCCAGGTGTCTTTGTAGCTTCTAAATCGTCAAATAACTTGAGTTTTCCTCCTCTTGTTGTTGTTGTTGGTGTTAAAGGCCAAGAAAACTCACTTAATTTAATATTCTTTATTTCTATAAATTATGGAGTAAAGCAAGCTTTATTTTATAAGCTACAGAGTAAAGCAACCTTTATTTCTGTAAGCTATAATGCAAGCTTTATTTTTATAAGCTATAGAGTAAAACAGCTTTATTTTTATGAGCTTTATTTCTATAAACTACAGAGTAAAGCAAGCTTTATTTTCATAAACTATAGAGTAAATCAAGCTTTATTTCTATAACTATAGCATATAGCAAGCTTTATTTCTGTAAACTATAAAGAAAGCTTTAAGGTTACAATAGTCAGGAAGTGGACCAACCTAGACAGAATGTAGAGACAGAATCCATACATAGCTTCACGAATAGGTATGACCGGACTTACACCCACCACCAGATGGTGGGTGAAAGTAAGTAAATGAGTAAATCTGTAAGTTTATTTAGGTACAGGCACACATACATATAATTATCATACATAGTATAAATTACCCACCAGAATAACCCAAAAAAGTCAGACAAAGTAACTTATTTCCATTGAGGCCCCTCTGACTTATTTCCATTAGGGCCCCCTGACTTATTTCTATTAGGCCCCTTTGACTTATTTCCATTAGAGCACCTCTGACTAAGGAATCATTCAAGACTCTGTACACCATATACGTCAGGCCCATACTGGAGTATGCAGCACCAGTTTGGAGCCCACACCTGGTCAAGCATGTCAAGAAATTAGAGAAAGTGGAAAGGTTTGCAACAAGACTAGTCCCAGAGCTAAGGGGATTGTCCTACGAAGAAAGGTTAAGGGAAATCGGCCTGACGACACTAGAGGACAGGAGGGTTAGGGGAGACATGATAATGACATATAAATTACTGCGAAGAATAGATAAGATGGACAGAGACAAGATGTTCCAGAGAGGGGACATAGAAACAAGGGGTCACAATTGGAAGTTGAAGACTCCTATGAGTCAGAGGGATGTTAGGAAGTATTTCTTCAGTCATAAGAGTTGTCAGGAAGTGGAATAGCCTAGAAAGCGACGTAGTGGAGGCAGGAACCATACATAGTTTTAAGGTTTGATAAGCTCATGGAGCAGGGAGAGAGGCAGCACATGGCTGAGGGGGTGCCGGGCTGTCCTTTGTCCAGACACCGTGCCACCCACCACTTCTTCCTCCATCCCTGCAAATTAACCTTCATGATCACTATCACTATCAGTGGTGGGGGTTTTGGATCGTGACCTGCCATGACCCCTTGGGGACTGCATATGGCACACTGCCTGAACGTAAGCAACGACGCCTAAAAGTACGCTTCACAGGTGAATAATGAACAACACTATCACTAGACGAATCCTGCAATGGCATAAAATCAATCTCATCGTCACTTACATCACTTTCACTAAAACACCGGGAAAATGATAGTTTCCTTTTGCGTAGTTGCCTATGGGAAACACTCGCCACTCCAGAGGTGCTTGGCCCAGGGTCTTGTGTGGCCACACTGGCCACCCGAGAAGAGCTTGGCCTAGGGACTGGTGTGGCCACACTGGCTACCCCAGAGGTGCTTGGCCCAGGGTCTGGTGTGGCCACAGTGGCCACCCCAGAGGTGATGGGCTGAGGGTCATCTGGGTTATTGTCGATATTTTCACTAATTCCTTGATTATTAGTGGCCACATCGGTGTCAAATCCACTAATTTCATGTTGTATATCACTTTCCTCGAATAGTAGTATTAATACGACGAGGCGTGAGTGAATCACGAGGATGTGCCATGATGTTGACCCAAGATGGAGCTGAATGTAACTGCTCCTACCATGTGGTACCCAGGCATCCAGGATTTTTTTAACCCGGCGCACACTGAGTGTACAGACCCATTTTCTCATGCCTAGGCGACTCAGGCCTATCGCGCCAATTTTGAAGGAATGAAAAATAAAACGTAAATATACGTTTGGGGCAACAGCAGTGCCAACATAAATACATGTGCGGACCGTTTAAGGGTTAAAGTGAACCTATAATAAAAATCGCAATTTTTGTGGTAAAAAAAAACCCGACTAATTGCCAACACGTCCTCTTCCCAAGTGATAGATTGAAAAAATGCTTTTAGTAAAAACATACTTAGAAATATGATAGAAACACACTGATTACATCAACATGTTGCCAGAATTTTGCACTATTTTTCAGTAAGATTTTTTTTTTCCATAATTTTTCAATTTCAATATTTTTTTATCACTTGAAACGTCTCGTCCCCCCTTAATGTCCTGACTAGAGCACAGTCTGAGGTAAAAACAATTTATTTTTTAGTTCCCTGCAAAGGAAAACCTTTGGAGTTGTCCCACCTAGATTTAGAGAATTTCCAGAAGACGTGTTCCTCCTTAGAGGAAATTTGGAAACTAGCAGAAAAGGGCAACATAATTAAAGGAAAGAACCATACTTATAAATTTGAGTACAAGTCTAACTTTCTATATAAGACTATTGTATTAGCAGATATACTCTATGACGTAGGAAAAAGTCTATTGGTCATTCCTAAAATTTGCCGTAAGTCTATTATGAAAGGTACTCATGAAATAGCAGTATATGATCATTTTACATGTCGGAAAACCTTAGACATGATCAGATATTTGTACTTCTGGCCAGGGACGTCCTCTGACATCTATAAATTCTGTAAAGCCTGTTCAGTTTGTCTACATCATTTACAAAAAGGTAGAACTAAGAATTCCTATTTAGTAAAGACTAAGAGTCCCAGGCCTTTCAATCATTCCACTGAAGTATTTGATGGTACAGTTCAAGATACTCTTCAGTGGAGAAGGAATGTTCCACACAATAACCATAAAAGTTTAAAGTCTTATCCACTGGGCTCTTGTATCCACTTCTCAGACTGGCGGAGCCGAGGTTGTACATAGTACTTTTCCCTCTGTTTGTAACTTATTGCCTCCGACCATAAGTTTTGGAAAGGGAGTATTGTGAGGGAAAAGTGGCATATAATTGGGGTTAAGGTTGTTCTGTTCAGCTGGGATCATTCGATGGTTCCGCCCGTGCTTCCATTTAGCGGGCCGAGGCAGTAATCCCCCCCCCTGCTCTGGTAGTAGTAACCTTACCTGGTGTAGAGTGGAACTGGGAGAGTCACTTCACCTCTTCTCTTCTCCTGATCAGGTAAGGTGATCTACCAGGAGTAGTTTTTTTTAGTGGTTGTGGTTTTTATGGTTACCAGTAATGTCTTCCATCTTACAAGTGAGCCTGCTATTCTTTTTCTTTCTTAAATGTTATGTTTGCTTATTTGTGGTAACCACCTTTTATTTTTCTTATCAGCTCTGCTGCTGGCCTGGTCCGCTTGTACAGACGCTTTGATTTAAAGGAGCAAGATATACGTCTAAGCTGACTTATCTACTGATGATTACTCACCCGCTTCTACATCTTACTTACCGCGACCAAGTGGCTTAGGAGTACCACAAACATCTACCCAGGATAACCTACCACCATCTCTTCAACACCGGAGACCTGTCCTGGGCATTATAATCTCCTATTAGACATCCTGCCAGAACCACAACAGCCTATTACTTTTTTTTATATATATTTTAAGTAAAACTCTGAACAATCTTTGTTTATTTCCTATCCAAGTTCATTTTTCCATTATATTTTGTTCAGGAGGAAGGCGTTCCTCTGACACAGTAATATTTACACATAGGTGATTTTGCCCAAGTTGAGTCCTATTTTAGGTCAATTACATTGCTCCAGTTGACCAAATAATTAGTTATTTTGCTAGTATTCCTTCCATTTATTTAAAGATTGAGCACAAAAAAATGCCCAATCAACTATTTTAACCACATAAAGTGATCAGAAATTGGTAATTTGGCAAATTTCACACAAATTTCAAAATATTCCAATTTTAAAACAGGATCCAGAATAAACAATGCAGCCATTCCTGGCACTAAAATAACATTTCCT
This sequence comes from Cherax destructor, assembly GCA_009830355.1. Classification (NCBI taxonomy): domain Eukaryota; kingdom Metazoa; phylum Arthropoda; class Malacostraca; order Decapoda; family Parastacidae; genus Cherax; species Cherax destructor. Next base: position 6,660 of record WNWK01052291.1, on the reverse strand, counting down.
CTGCTCATTAGTTACCTTTCCAGGCTTTACACATAAATTCCATTTTTATTTTTTATTCATAAAGAATTTTTATTCACACCAAAAACTGAATATTTACTGTTATGCATTATTGTAATAATTGTACAAATAACATGAGGGCATTTGTGACTGCATATTCGGCCCTCCAGTTGACGTGTATTGGACGTGTGATTTGATTTCTTTACTCTTGAACAATGGCAAAAATTGAACATTTCTGCTACTTTAACAATAACAAGTACAGTCATACCTCGGTTAACGATGGCGTCAGATAGCGATAGATTTGGTTAGCGATACATTTTTACATCAAAATATTGACTCCGTTTATGATGATTGCTTCGGTTTACGATATTCGTCCCGGACGCGTCCGCGTGGCGCCCAGCTGTGCGGACACTCCAGGGAGCGTCAGTGTGCTATTGTTTACAAGCGAGAGCGACCCCCACCCACTCCACCCACGCATTCATACCAGTATATTGTCATTATTCCACTGTTTTTAGTGCTTGCAACTGCTAAATAAGCTACCATGGGTCCAAGGAAAGCTCCTAGTGTTAAGCCTGTGGTAAAGAGGCTCAGAAATACAGTAGAACTGAAGAAGGAGATAATAGAAAAATATGAAAGTGGAGTGTGAATCACTAAGCTGGCCAGGCTGTATGGTAAAGCCTGTTCTACCATCACTACCATTGTGGCCAAGGGAAATACACGTAAATCAAGGAAGCTGTTGTTGCGAAGGTGCATATGTGATCACAAAACAGAGATCGCAAGTGCTGGAAGATGTGGAAAATTTGTTGTTGGTTGGATCAACGAGAAACAGTTAGCAGGAGATACTGTTTCGCAGGCACATATGTGAAAAAGCAAGGCAGTTGTATGATGATCTCGTTAAGAAAATGCCTGCAACGAGTGATGAAGTGAGCGAATTAGCCAGCAGAGGCTGGTTTCAAAAATTTAAGAATCGAAGTGGCATACATAGTGTTGTGAGGCATGGTGAGGCAGCCAGTTGGGACAAAAGTGCGGCTGAAAATATGTGCCTGAATTCCAGGGGTAATAAGAGGCTGAACAATTCCTCCCCCAACAAGTGTTTAATTGTGATGAAACAGGCCTGTTTTGGAAGAAAATGCCCAACAGGACCTTCATTACTCAGGAGGAAAAGGCACAGCCAGGACATAAGCCTATGAAAGACAGGCTAACTCTGATGCTTTGTGCTAATGCCAATGGTGATTGCAAAGTGAAGCCTTTACTGGTGTATCATTTTGAAAATCCCAGTGTTTGCGCAGATGCGGTATCACCAAGTCTAACTTGTGTGTGATGTGGAAGTCTAACAAAAGGCATGGGTCACAAAGGACATTTTCTTAGAGTGGTTCAATGGTGTTTGGCTCAGTGTGAAGAAATATCTCCAGGAAAATAATTTGCCACATAAGTGCCTCCTGATAATGAACAATGCTCCTTGTCATCCTCCAAACTTGGTAGAGAAAATTGTAGAGGACTTTAAATTCATCAAAGTGAAGTTCTTGCCCTAATACCACTTTGCTCCTCCAGCCCATGGACCAGCAGGTCATTTGCAACTTTAAAAACTCTACACTAAAGCAATGTTTCAAAGTGCTTTGATGTTACCACAGACATGAATATAACCCTAAGAGACTTTTGAAAACCATTTCCATATCCTGCAATGTGTACACCTTATAGGTAAGGCTTGGAGGGAGTGACTACCAGACTTTGAACTCTGCCTGGAGAAAATTGTGCCAGACTGTGTCCTAGAGAAGGATTTTGAAGGTTTTGGGGCTGAGCCTCAAAACCCTGAGCCTGAGCTTGAGCCTGAGCCTGTTGTGGAAGAAATTGTGGAACTGGGCAAGTCTATGGGGTTGGATGTGAGTGGTGAGGATGGAACAGTTGGTGGAGGAGCACAAGGAAGAGCTAACCACTGAAGATCTGCAAGAGCTTCAACAGCAACTGCAACAAGAGACCACAGGTCAGGACAATTGTTCAGAAGAGGAGGAGGTGGAACAGAGATGGAAGAAGGTGCCTTCTTCAGTGATTAAGGAGATTTGTGGAATGTGAAGCAGGGTGCAAGGCTTTATGGATGAATATCACCCTAACCATGCTGTTGCAGGCCGTGCTGGTAACTCTTTTACAATGACACAGTGATGTATCATTTCAGGGATGTGTTAAAGAATCGCCAGACACAGAGCTCCCCGACAGATTTTTGGTCAGAGAGGGGTCCAGTGACTCTCAACCTGGTCCTAGTGGCATTAAAAGAAAAAAGGGCCCGTAACCCCATTAAAGAACTTGCCACCTGCAGTGTTAATGGAAGGATTCCCTTCCAAACACTAGCATACTATACTCCATCCTTTCCCTCCTCCCGTCCTCCACACATCAACAACTCTTCAATAAATGTAAGTGACATGTTATTGTACTATATTTACATGTATTTTTAATGTTCATTAAATTACTGTATTTTAATGTCAAAAAGTTCTAAAATATTTTATTTTACTACTTTTGGAAGTCTGGAACGGATTAATTTTATTTCCATTATTTCTTATGAGGAAAATTGATTCGATAATGATTGATTCAGTTACAGATACGCCCTCTCTGACGGATTAATATCGTTAACCAGGTATGACTGTATATTTTAGATGATCATGCTTGTACAAAGGAGTGTAATAATTTGGTGAACATGCCAAAACCCCCTTTATGCAGAGCATTTTGGCAAACTTAAGACTAGCTTAAGATCAATAAGGCAATAACAGTGTGTAATTTTACATATGGTTATTAGTGATTACAGTGAATACAAGAAAACTGAATATGCAACTAGTTCATGCTATTTTCCTTATTAAAACCAATCACAATCATCTCTATCTCTTTCATATACCATTTTATCAAATGAGACCAAGAAACCAAGAATACAACCATGAAAACCATATGAAAATACATTGAAAAGTGCTCCTTACACCAAAACACGATCATAGTTTTTCCCTCATGAACTGAATGCTGCAGGATTTTTTATATGGTGCACACACAGACCCATTCTCTCACTTGAAGGTCTACCAGCTTTCTCCTGCTATATCAGAAGCTGCTAGAATTTTGGTGAATTAATACTACCAACACCGTCTCATAAGCCGGTGTACCTATAGAGCACTGACAGTGAAAGTGTTAATATGGCATCTTCGAAACTAATAAAACACCTTAGTGATTTTAATGTGAGGTACACACCAGCACTGTGTGTAGATGCTTATTTAGGCGCAGACACGTAAGTATACTATCAGAGTATATATAAAATATGAAATAACTTTAAGAGGGGGCTTGAGCCTTTTTAAGTGATTAGGAAAGGAAGATTGAAAAATTATGGAAAAAATGTTTTCTACCAAAAATACAGCATCATTCTGGCAACATTTTGTGACATTTGTTTATATCATATTTCTAAGATGTTTTTTCCTTAAATGTAATTTTTTTTGTTCTTGTCAGTCATAAATAACATGTTGGAATTAGTGTTTTTTATTATCTCTCCAAAATTACAATTTTTATGATTGTTTCTTAAAAACACTACATAGCAACATCTCTAACGAACTCCATTTAAGTCAGTGACTCATGCCACCTCAGTGCCTCGGGGTCTCAACGAGTGTTGATGTATGCAACACGCTGAGATTTAGAGCGCCGTATCCATAGAGTTTTACAGAAAATATTATAATAATAACTCAGAAATAAGTTATTGATATTGTGTGAAATGTTTCAAAAGTATTAATAGGATCACTGATTTTGCACACATTATTGAGTAATGATGGTTTCTACAAACATCCATGAAGGTTTTCCCGATATCTTTACAGCTTTGTTTTTATTGATTTTTCCACAAAAAAGGCAAAACAAAATCATTAACTTCAACATTTTTTATAATGGAATCTACTGACACTTTCGCTAAAAGCCTGGGTTAACAATTATATAGCCTTTATCTTTCATCTGATGTTAACTACAGCATTGTACATCTTCCCAATTTTGTAGAAATATTAAAGTTTTGTTCTAGGTAGTAGGTTGGTAGACAGCAACCACCCACGGAGGTACTACCGTCCTGCCAAGTGAGTGTAAAACGAAAGCCTGTAATTGTTTTACATGATGGAAGGATTGTGGTGTCTTTTTAATGTTTCATAAACATGCAGAATAGGAGAGGAGAGTTATTAAATGGAGAGTTAGAGGTATGGGGAAGATGGAGAGAATATTTTGAGAGTTGTTAAATGTTGATGAAGACAGGGAAGCTGTGATTTCGTGGTAGGGCAAGGAGGAATAACATCTTGTAGGAGGTGGAAGAGCCAGTCAGGTGTAGGGAAGTTCGTGAGGCAGTGGGTAGAATGAAAGGGGAAAGGGCAGCTGGGATTGAGGGGATAAAGATAGAAATGTTAAAAGCATGGGATATAGTTTGGAGTGGTTGGTGCTATTATTTAATAAATGTATGGAAGAGGGTAAGGTACCTAGGGATTGGCAGAGAGTGTGTATTGTTCCTTTGTATAAAGGCAAAGGGAACAAAAGAGAGTGCAAAATTATAGCTGAATAAGTCTGTTATGTACCTGGTAAAGTGTATGGTAGAGTTATTATTGAAAGAATTAAGAGTAAGACAGAAAGCAGGATAGCAGATGAACAAGGGGCTTTAGAAAGGTAGGGTGTGTAGACCAAGTGTTTACAGTGAAACATATAAGCGAACAGTATTTGGATAAGGGTAAAGATTTTTTTGTGGCATTTATGGATTTGGAAAAGGCGTATGATAGGATAGATAGGGGCAATGTGGCAGATTGTTGAGGTGTATGGAATAGGAGGAAGGTACTGAAAGCAGTGAAGAGTTTTATGAGGATAGCGTGGCTCAGGTTAGAGTGTGTAGGAGGGAAGGGACTATTTCCCAGTAAAAGTGGGCCTTAGACAAGGATGTGTGATGTCACCGTGGTTGTTCAATATATTTATAGATTGGGTTAAGAGAAGTGAATGCGAGGGTCTTGGCAAGAGGTGTTGGGCTAAAAGATAAAGAAGCAAATACAAAGTGGAGTTGTCACAGTTGCTTTTGCTGATGACACTGTGCTTTGGGAGATTCTGAAGAGAAGTTGCAGAGGTTGGTGGATGAATTTGGTAGGGTGTGTAAAAGAAGAAAATTGAAAGTGAATATAGGAAAGAGTAAGGTGATGAGGATAACAAAAAGAATAGTGACGAAAGATTGGATATCAGATTGAGGAGAGAGTATGGAGGAGGTGAATGTATTCAGATATTTGGGAGTGGACATTCGGGCGGATGGGTCTATGAAGGATGAGGTGAATCATAGAATTGATGAGGGGAAAAGGGTGAGTGGAGCATTTCTGGAGTCTGTGGAGACAAAGAACCTTGTCCTGAGAAGTAAAGAGGGGAATGTATGAGAGTATAGTTATACCAACGCTCTTATATGGGTGTGAAGCATGGGTGATGAATGTTGCAACGAGGAGAAGGCTGGAGGCAGTGGAGATGTCATGTCTGAGGTCAATGTGTGGTGAATATAATGAGAGAATTGGAGTTTAGAAATTAGAGGAGGTGCGGATTACCAAAACGATTGTCCAGAGAGCTGAGGAGGGGGTTGAGGTGGTTTGGACAGTAGAGAGAATAGAACGAGACAGAGTGACTTCGAGAGTGTATAAATCTGAGTGGAGGGAAGGCGGGGTAGGGGTCGGCCTAGGAAAGGTTGGAGGGAGGTAAAGGAAGTTTTGTGCGAGGGCTTGGACTTCCAGCAAGCATGTTGAGCGTATTTGATAGGAGTGAATGGAGTGATATGGTTTTAATACTTGACGTGCTGTTGGAGTGTGAGCAAAGTAACATTTATGAAGGGATTCGGAAACCGGCAGGCCGGACTTGAGTTCTGGAGATGGGAAGTACAGTGCCGGCACTCTGAAGGAGGGGGGTTAAGTCAGTTTTATAACTGTAGTGTAAAGCACCCTCTGGCAAGAATGATGGAGTGAATGATGATGAAAGTTTTTCTTTTCGGCCACCCTGCCTTGGTGGGGAAACGCCGATGTGTTAAAAAACAAAAAACATGCAAGATTTCAGGTACATCTTGCTACTTCTACTTTCACTTAGGTCACACTACACATTCATGTAAAGCATATATATACACACCCTCTGGGTTTTCTTCTATTTTCTTACTAGTTCTTGTTTTATTTCCTCTTATCTCCATGGGGAAGTGGAACAGAATTCTTCCTCCATAGCCATGCGTGTCATAAGAGGCACTAAAATGCCAGGAGCAAGGAGCCAGTAACCCCTTCTCCTGTATATATTACTAAATGTAAAAGGAGAAACTCTTTTTCCTTTTGGGCCACCCCTTGTGGAAATGGCCAACGTGTTGAAAGAAGAAGATTAAAGTTTTGAGAGTCGTGCTTACCTAGAATGTAAACAAACTAAATAAAGAATGGGTATAATCAAAAACTGTTGCATTAGCAAAAAACTGTAAAGTAAAGCACTGTAAAGTGGGGCTGCCTCTACAGTAACAATGTAACATACAACATTTTCAGGCTTGTGAAAATGGAATATTTTTATTTTTTTTAATACATCGGCTGTTTCCCACCGAGGCGGGGCGGCCCATTCACTCCATCACTGTATTGCCTGAGGTGCGCCAAAACTACAGTTCAAAATTACAACATATCTCCACCCCTTCAG
>WNWK01052290.1:0-12224 GCA_009830355.1 Cherax destructor | reverse complement strand
CCTGAATCCTTGCTACACCCCCATCCCTCCACTCCCTGCACCCCTGCCCCCCAAAACATCCCCACCCCCCCTGCAAACCCCCTGCATTCCTGTTGATTTGCTTTTCCCCATTTTTTCCGGAAAGCTCCCCCCCCGTACACCACTATTTTTTCTACTAGCTCCTTCTTTTTTTAAAAATGGTGTTCCCCCTTTTTTTTCCCACGGGGTGCCACTGGAAGTTTTTTTGGGGACCTATGGTGACTTATTTCACAGTGACAATCACTAAACAATCAATAAACACAATAAATTTATTGTGAAATGCTTGAATGAGCGTGCTGGGTAATGTTTACTCAAGGATAAACGAAGCTAGACTGGCTCATGATGCCTGCGCGGCGAGGCGCGCAAGCGCGGGGCAGGCGGACAGGTCTGGGACGCGTGCCGATAATCGGGCAAAAATTAAGCTGAAAAAAGCGATTGATAATCGAGCCGGCCGATAATCAGACAAGCCGAGGGGGTCCACTGTATTTCTTCAGTCACAGAGTTGTCAGGAAGTGGAATAGTCTGGCAAGTGATGTAGTGGAGGTAGGAACCATACATAGTTTTAAGACAAGGTTTGATAAAGCTCATGGAGCAGGGAGAGAGAGGACCTAGTAGCAATCAGTGAAGAGGTGGGGCCAGGAGCTATGACTCGACCCCTGTAACCACAAATTGGTGAGTACAAATAGGTGAGTACACAAACACTCTCTCTCTCATGCTCACAGTCACACTCTCTCTCTCTGGAATTTTTATATTATGGTTTGCACAGTTTAACCCTTAAACTGTTTAACCCTTAAACTGTCCACACGTAGATATACGTTCACTCGCGAAAGTGACCGAATATTTTGAAAAAAAAAAATTTTTTTTCTAAAAATGAAGAGCACATTTTTATAAATAGGATAGGCTAAAAAAAATCATTTAAGGGCCAGTACTTACGGAGATATAAGCCCGTGAAGTTGGTGCTAAATGATGTGGTGTCGGCAAAATGGAGCACTGCCGCTTGCAGAAACAAGAAACATTTATCGTTTTTTTCCATTTTTTTCCATTTTCTGTTGTTTTCATCCTATGATAATAATGTTTTGATGGAGATCTATTCATTTCATTGCCAATTCTTGTTTAGACACAAATATTTGTTACTGAATTAGTAATCATACTGTCACAAACACACATGTTCACACTGATAAATAAATTTGTACACCTGGTTCAATCACTTACTATTGTTTACATATTATACAAGGTATTTACAGGTCCTATTTATGTGTCTGAAGTCCACCACTGTATGATACTCGAAGAAGCATGGATTCATACAGAGTGCCACTCCGCATTGCTGACACATGAATCGTGTGTCTTTTCGCACTTGGGGTCGCTGTGTACTGTAAGCACCACAACACTTTTTCTGAGAGTACTCTTCTTTGGAGTAGATGGTAATGGTATCAGGCAGTGACAGTTAGGGATAATTCGGTTGGGCACTTCCCCCTCTGGTTGTGGAGTGACAGGTCGCTGTTGTGGAGTGACAGGTCGCTGTTGTGGGGTGACAGGTCGCTGTGGAGTGGGTATAGGTGTGGTACCATACGATTTTCTCCCTATCTGCTTGATGACATTTAGGGTGAATTCTGCATATCGTTGTCGCTCCCAGTCTTTATTTCATCATGTTGAAGGCATTGAGCATTCCAATGTCTACAAGGTGGAAACACTTTTATATACCACTTTGCGACTTACACACACAGTCAACAAAGCCTATCATCATGTCACACTTGTCGACTAGTCGCATATTGTTTGTATAGTCGATGACAACAGCTGGCTTTTCAATAGGTTGATTGTTGAGCGTGCTCATTCTGTCTGTTTGTACCATCTCGTTTCTGTGGATGGTTGACAGCAATGTCACGTCCCTTTTGTCATGCATGACAGTGCCATGATGTCATTGGCATGAAACGCCTGCACTACACTTCCTCCAGTGAACTTTGGCATGTGTTTTCTATTTCTTCTCACTGTTCCACATATATAGTATTGTTCACACGTAGGAAATCAGCAAGCATAGGGCTTGTGTACCAGTTGTCTGTGAACAATGTATGGCCCTTGCCAAGGTATGGCTGCATCATCTTGCGAACAACATCACCAGAAATGCCCAACATGCGCCTGGTATCGTCAAGTGTATTTTTACCTGTGTAGATAATGACATCAACACAAGACCAGTCTCACAGTCACACATAACAAACAGTTTTTACCAAAGCGATTACGTTTGCTTGGTATATATTGTTGAATGACAGTCGTCCCTTGAACAGAATCAAGGACTCGTCAACAACAATGTTCTTGAATGGATAAAAGTAGGCACTGAATTTTGCTTGAGATACATAAACAATTCCCGGATTTTGTAGGGAGGTCATTTCGGTTTGGTGTATTCCTATCTGAGAAGTGCAACATTCTCAGACAGAAGGAATCTGTTGCAGGGAAGGAGGTCACAGAAGACTGGAGTGCTAATGAAGTGGTCTGTGGACCAGTAGTTTGCTATATTGTTCTTATATGTGTGTGGCATAAGCATGACAGTGCCAAGGAATAAATACATTTCAGCCACAGTTGTATCTTTCCACCTGCGCAGCCGTGACGATTCTGAAAAATCTGCATGGTCCATTGTATACTGGTAGTACAGGTTGGTCTGAGTAACAATCAGGTTCATTATTGGCTCATCAAAGTATAGTTGAAAATAGTCTAACTCTGTAGACTCATTTGTGATGGGACAGTGTGGCATGATGCCACTTCCACTGCCATCAAAATTGAAAGGATGTGGCACAATGGTGTATGTTCAGTCCACTTCCATTCACGATCAGATGGTGCAGGGTGGACCTGTGGCATGGGACGTGGGGAGCAGGAGGGACGGGAGTGGAGCCAGCACATGATTGAGAGGGTGCCTCGTGGTCCTTTGTCTGTCACACACCGCGCCACGAGGTCAGGCACCATGCCACCCACCACCTCTTCCTCCATCCCAGCATACTCTCCTTCATTATCACTTTCACTATCAGTGGCTGGGGTTTTGGATCGTGAACTGCCACGACCCTTGCCTCTGACTGCATATGGCACACTGCCTGAACGTAGGTAATGACGCCCATAAGTACGTTTCACTGGGGAATAATGATAATCACTGTCACTCGGCGAATCGTCTATGGGCATAAAATCGATTCCATCGTCACTTATATCACCTTCACTATCGTCACTATCATAACACATGGAAAATGCCAATTTCCTCTTGCGGAGCTGCCTTTGGGTAGTAACACTAGCAACCCCAGAGGTGCTGGGCTGAGGGTCTGTGGCCACCTGGCCCACCAGATGTGCTGGGCTGAGGGTCTGGTATGGCCACACTGTCCACACTGGCCACACTGGCCCCCCCAGAGGTGATGGGCTGAGGGTCATCTGGGTTGTCATCAATAGTTTCACTAATTCCTTGATTATTAGTGGCTATATCACTGTCAAATCCACTAAGCTCGCGTTCTCTATCACTTTCCGAGAATAGTAGAGTGTTAATACGATGAGGCGTGAGTGAATCACGGGGGTGTGCCATGATGTTGACCCAAGATGGAGCTGAAACTAACTGGGACTACCATGCAGTACCCTGGTGTCCCAGATTTTTTTCATACTGCGCACACTGAGGGCGCAGACCCATTCTCTCATGTCTAGGCGACTCAGGCCTATTGCACTAAATTTGAACAAATGTAAAATAAAACGTAGATATACGTTCGGTCACTTTCGCGAGTGAACGTATATCTACGTGTGGACAGTTTAAGGGTTAAATGCTAACTGTATGGATAAAGGATTCTCTCTGCTTAAAAATGTGGACAGTCTGCATCATACGTGCACCATTTCGTATCATCTTAAATTCTGTTGTCTTCAATGTAATCAGAGCTTTACATGTATGCTCCTTGGTATTTCTATCTTCAACAACATGCCATCTTGGCTGCCATGGTTGATATCCAGAAACAAGATGTGGCGACAAGATCAAAAATTGTTCGATGAGATAAGATAAGATTTCTTCGGATTTTTAACCCCGGAGGGTTAGCCACCCAGGATAACCCAAGAAAGTCAGTGCGTCATCGACGACTGTGTCTGTCTTATTTCCATTGGGGTCCTTAATCTTGTCCCCCAGGATGCGACCCACACCAGTCGATTAAAACCCAGGTACCTATTTGCTGCTAGGTGAACATGACAACAGGTGTAAGGAAACGCGTCGAAATGTTTCCACCTGCCGGGAATCGAACCCGGGCCCTCCATGTGTGAAGCGAGAGCTCTAGCCACCAGACCACCAAATCACCTGATGTTCCCACAAATTGTAACTGTTGGTGGCTTGGGGGTAATGTAAGGAGAGAATAGCTGTACCTCTCCAAAGACTTGACCAGTACAGGTATCCCTCAACATTCGCGAGGGTTAGGGGATCAAGAGCCTCGTGGATGTTGAAAAATCGCGAATGTTTGGTGCCCCAATATATTGTAGGGAAATATAATACAATACTGCTTCCTTAACCTATTGAACCATGAACAATCATAAAACACATATAAAACGTAAAATAATGTACTATATACAGTGGTACCTGACTTACGTTGTTATCACCTTACGTTATATTCGATATCCGTTACTTATAACGTAAGAAATTTGTATCGACATCCGTTGTTTGATTCTGCTTACGCCTTTCGTACCGGACCTGCCGCTTGGAGCCCAGCTGAGCGCGCACTCCAGGGAGCGTCAGTGTGCTAGTGTTTACAAGCGAGAGCGACCACCCACCCACACCCACGCATTCATACCAGTATATTGTCATTATTCCACTGTTTTTAGTGCTTGCAACTGCTAAATAAGCTACCATGGGTCCAAGGAAAGATCCTAGTGCTAAGCCTGTGGCAAAGAGGAACAGAAATATATTTCGATAGAAATGAAGAAGGAGATAATAGAAAAATATGAAAGTGGAGGCGTATAGTGAGCTGGCCAGGCTGTATGGTAAACCCTATTCTACCATCTCTACCATTGTGGATAAGAAATATTTAAGTAAAATCAAGGAAGCAGTTGTTGCAAAGGTGCATCTGTGATCACAAAACACAGACCACAAGTGCTGGAAAATGTGGAAAAGGTTGTTGTTGGTGTGGATCAACGAAACAGTTAGCAGGAGATACTGTTTCGGAGGGAATAATATGTGAAAAAGCAAGGCAGTTGCATGATGATCTCCTTAAGAAAATGCCTGCAACGAGTGAAGTGAGCGAATTTAAAGCCAGCAGAGGCTGGTTTCAAAATTTAAGAAGCGTACTGGCATACATAGTGTTGTGAGGCATGGTGAGGGAGCCAGTTGTGACAAAAGTGCGGCTGAAAAATATGTGCCTGAATTCCAGGAGTACCTAGAGGCTGAACAATTCCTCCCCAACAAGTGTTTAATTGTGATGAAACAGGCCTGTTTTGGAAGAAAATGCCCAACAGGACCCCACATTACTCAGGAGGAAAAGGCACAGCCAGGACATAAGCCTATGAAAGACAGGCTAACTTTGATGCTGTGTGCAATGCCAGTGGTGATTGCAAAGGAAGCCTTTACTGGTGTATCTTTTGAAAATCCCCAGTGTTTGGCAGATGCGGTGTCAGCAAGTCTAACTTGTGTGTGATGTGGAAGTCTAACAAAAAAGGGTTGGGTCACAAAGGACATTTTTTTTAGATTGGTTCAATGAAGTGTTTGGCCCAGTGTGAAGAAATATCTATTGGACAATAATTTGCCACTTAAGTGCCTCCTGATAATGGACAATGCTCCTTGTCATCCTCCAAACTTGGTAGAAAATTGTGGAGGAGTTTAAATTCATCAAAGTGAAGTTCTTGCCCCCTAATACCACTCCTCTCCTCCAGCCCATGGACCAGCAGGTCATTTCCAACTTTAAAACTCTATACCAAAGCAATGTTTCAAAAGTGCTTTGATGTGACCACAGACATGAACATAACCCTAAGAGAATTTTGGAAAAACCATTTCCATATGCTGCATTGTGTACACCTTATAGGTAAGGCTTGGGAGGGAGTGACTACAGGACTTTGAACTCTGCCTGGAGAAAATTGTGGCCAGACTGTGTCCTAGGGAGGGATTTTGAAGGTTTTGGGGCTGAGCCTCAGAACCCTGAGCCTGAGCCTGAGCCTGAGCCTGTTTTGGAAGAAATTGTGGAATTGGGCAAGTCTTTGGGGTTAGAGGTGAGTGGTGACGATGTGGAACAGTTGGTGGAGGAGCACAAGGAAGAGCTAACCACTAAAGGGATCTGCAAGAGCTTCAACAGCAACTGGAACAAGAGAGCAGAGGTCAGGACAATGGTTCAGAGGAGGAGGTGGAGGTGGAACAAAAATGGAAGAATGTGCCTTCTTCAAGGATTAGGGAGATCTGTGCCAAATGGAGTGATGTGCAAGCATTTATGGATGAATATCACCCTAACCATGCTGTTGCAGGCCGTGCTGGCAACCTGTACAATGACACTGTGGTGTCCCACTTCAGGGATTTTTTAAAAGAATCGCCAGACACAGATCTCCTGGACAAATTTGTTGTTAGAAAAGGTCCAGTGACTCTCAAGCTGGTCCTAGTGGCATTCAAAGAAAAAGGGAAGTAACCCCAGAAAAGAACTTACCACCTGCAGTGTTAATGGAAGGGGATTCCCCTTCCAAACACTAGAAACTCCCCCCACCTTCTCCCCTCCTCACTTCCTCCACACATCAACAACTCTTCAATAAATGTAAGTGACATGTTATTGTAAAATATTTGCATGTATTTATGTATTCTTTATTCAATTCTGTATTATTTAATGTCCAAAAGTTCTAAAAAATATTTTATTTAACTACTTTTGGAAGTCTTGGGCGATTAAATTTATTTCCATTATTTCTTATGGGGAAAATTGATTGTTTACGTTTGTTTCGTCTTAAGAAATGCCCTCTCTGACGGATTAAAAACGTAAGTCGAGGTACCACTGTACATGTTATTTTGACATGAGCTGGCTGTGGAAGGAGGCCTGTAATAGTATAATTATACAATACGTATTTTATAGTGTTGTGAAGTGTCATGGGGAATCAAGTTACTGACACACTGCTTCTTCTCCCTCTGTTGTAGCTCCGCCCACTTTTAATGATCCAAATGTTGAATTAAATATGTATACATTAGAAAAAAAAAATGAAACTCCAACTTCATAACTTTATTTTAATTTGCATAACATCATATATTACAGAAAACAATAAAAAAGTAAAATACACATACAACGAGTTAAGCTTACAGAAAAATACATTAAATTCACCATCTAACATTGTTACGAGTGGGAGGAGCTATTGGGGGGAGGGAGAGGCGCAGTAACATTCAGTGTCTGGCGAGTCGTCATGGGTGTTGGATGTGAGCCTTGGTGCTAATAAAATGTTTTGTAATTACACTAATATTAGTAATAAAGGTTATCTATCTATTACATTTATTCCAAATTGATATCAGAAACATGATAAATACCTAGAATTGTAATAAAGATGCTGAAATGAATAATATATGCCATATTTATGAGTGGGGTAAAAGAGCAGGCACAGACCGCCACCTTAAAATGTTTACATCAGGGTAAACATGCCTAAATCCCCTTGTTATAAGAACAAATGAAAAATAGCATTTATTATTTTAGAATAGTAATAATTTATAATAATTGATTCTGGAACACTTTAAATGTCATCAGTATTTGGTAGCTGACATTTAGAGCACTCCACAACAATTATTATTATTAATTATTATTATTATTATTATTCCTACAATATATTGTAAGAAAAAATAATAATAATAATAAAATAATAATAATTAATAATAATTGCTGTGGAGTGCTCTATTCAGTCAAAACTATGACAATGTTCCAGATAATATAATTATTCAAAAATAATAAAAATTTGTCTTATAACAAATGTTTAGGCAGTTTCCTGTAAACATCTTTATGTGGCATCTGTGCTCTCTTAATATATTATCCATTTGTCTTTGTATAGTTCTAGTATTATCATGTTTCTATACTTTGGTAAATGTAATAGATAGATAACCATTTATACATTCTTACTTACTGCTTCCTTAACCTATTGAACCATGAACAATCATAAAACGCATGAAAACATAGTAAAATATTGTACTATATAGTACTACATACATGTTATACTGTAGTTTAATAACAAATAATGAACAAACAAAACACTCAGTGAGTGAGTGGTGGATGGGCTAGCTTCCGGGTCGGAGGGATGGTAGTAGGGACGCTCGGGTGGCGGGAAACTTAAATATGATTTGGTGGGTGGGAATTTGGCGGCCGGGGAATTGGAATGTGTGAAGCCCGCGAAAGTAAAAGCAAAGTTGAGGGATACCTGTAAATCCTTTTAGGATTAGAGAGGAAATATTCTGCAGCATGGACTACAAAGATTTTGGGTGTAACTTGATGCATCCCCAAAGCAAAAAAATATACTTTTCAGTCACATTTAAAGAAAATTTCATTATGTAGTGCTACTTTATAAGAAAGTTTAGTGTACATTTTTTTTTTTTTTATACCGGACGTTTCCCCCAAGGCAGGGGTGGCCTGAAAAAGAAAAACTTTCATCATCATTCCTCCATCACTGTCTTGCCAGAGGCATGCTCACACTACAGTTCAAAAAGAAAAACTTTCATCATCATTCACTCCATCACTGTCTTGCCAGAGGCATCTCACACTACAGTTATAAAACTGCAACATTAACACCCCTCCTTCAGAGTACCATCACTGTACTTCCCATCTCCAGGAATCAAGTCCGGCCTGCCGGTTTCCCTGAATCCCTTCATAAATTTTACCTTGCTCACCACTCCAACAGCCGTCAAGTCCTAAAACCTATTTGTCTCCATTTGCTCCTATCTAACACACTCACGCATGCTTGGTGGAAGTTCAGTCCCTCACACAAAAACCTCCTTTACCCCTCCAACCTTTCCTAGGCTGACCCCTACCCCGCCTTCCCTCCACTACAGATTTATACACTCTCGAAGTCATTCTATTTTGTTTCATCCTCTCTACATGTCCAAACCATCTCAATAACCCCACCTGCCCTCTGGATAATAGTTTTGGTAATCCCGCATTTCCTCATAATCTTCAAACTACGGATTCTCTGCATTATATTCACACCACATACCTGGTGTAATACCCAGTTATCACCCATTATGTGAGTTTTAATACTTCACAGAATGGATTGCAAAGGCTTCATGGGAGATCAGTTTGGGGAAGACGCCTCGCCACCGATTGAAGGACCATGCGCATATTCTGCATTGCATTGATGCTGCTTTATCAAGGGAAGGATTTGATTCATTGAATCATGACCAGCTGAAATCAGTAAGTATAACTTCATGGTACTCTTTTATCCACTGGGTTTCTATCATATACAGTGGACCCACGGAGTTCGTCATTAAATTGTTCCAGAATGCTGTTCAAGTGCCGTTACGACAATTTGTTCCCATAAGGAATAATGTAAATTAGATTAGTCCTTTTAGACCCCAAAAATACACTTACAAAAGCACTTACAAAAATACACTTACATAATTGTTCAAGTTTGGAGCAGTACGAACTCCGGGGGTCCACTGTACAAGTAATGTTAATCAAGTTATTTTATCACACAGTAGTATTTTAGATCAATAAATTAAATAAATTTCAACAGTTAGATTGAAGTGGATACAAGTGTTTTTGGATTTGATTCAAGCACTGTAACATTAATGAAGGAATTCGGGGAAACTGGTTAACTGGACCCGAATACTGAAGTGGAAAGTATATGCCTGTATTCAGGAGTGATGGGCATGTTGTAATTTAGAGGGTCTTTGAATTGTGATGATCATGTATTTCTTGCAAAAACAATAACAGTAACAGCAAGGAGCAGCAGCAGACAGTTAGTAAAAGTTGTATTAGTAGTTTGTGCTTCAGTTAAGTTGTTTAACTCATGTTTTGTAATAAATAAGCAAGTTATAGGCTATAATAAATTCACTGGAAAACAAGACAGGAAACCTAATTAATTTATCATCACTAATCTACAAAAAAGCAACTTATGTGCTGTCACCCACTATTGCAACTTGTTCAACAAATCATTAGAATCTGCAACTTTCCCAGCAATGCTTAAGATAGCAAGGGTTACCTCAATACATAATTGAGGTGATCTAACTGAGGTAAATAATTATAGGACAATATCTAACTTGCCATTACTCTCAAAAAATTTTGAAAAATAATTCAAAAAGCTGGTTTACTCCTTCCTAGTGTCTCACAATATACTCAGCCTTTGCCAGTTTGGTTTAGGCCAGAAAATAGTACAAATATGGCAGTTATAAAAATGCTTGAACTGCTTTATGCAGCTCTTAAAAATAATGAATATTCTTTGGACCTCTTTATAGATCATAATAGGTTACACAGCCGTACATAACTGTAGGCCTGATCAATTAGGTGGTGGTACTAATATCTACTACTCTGATGAATCAGAATATTAAATCTACATGCACTAGGGACGAGGTTGGTGATTTTTTTATTTTTTTAACATGCTGGCCATCTCCCTCAGACAGGGTGACCCCCCCAAAAAAAAGAAACATTTTCACCATCATTTACACTATCATTGTCTCTAAACATCAAATATCCAAACCCCTCATTTAAAATGCAGGCATTGTACCTCCCACCTCCAGGACTCAAGTCTGGCTAACCAATTTCCCTGAATCCCTTCACAAAAAATTACCCTTCTCCACACTTCAACAACTCATCAGGTTTCAAAAACCATTCGTCTCCACTCACTCCTATCTAACATGCTCACACATGCCTGCTGTATGTCCAGGCCCCTTACACTCAAAACCTCTTTTACTCCATCCTTTCCTAGGATGACCATTACCCCTCCTTCCCTCCTTACTCCACTACAGATTTATACACCCTCCAAGTCATATTTTGCTCCATCCTCTAAATGACCAAACCACATCAACAACCCACTCATAAGCTCTCTGAATAATACTTTAAGTAACTCCACACTTCCTAATTTCCACATTATGAATTCTCTGCATAATATTCACACCATACATTACCCTTAGATACAACATCTCCACTGCCTCCACGCTTCAACATTCACAACCCATGCTTCACATGCATATAATAGTGTTAGTACCACTATACTTCTCCATGGATAATGTTTTTGTCTCCACAGATACCGAAGCACCACTCACCTTTTCCTTCATCATTTCTATGATTTATCTTATCCTTCATAATGTCTGAACACATTCACTTCTTCCATACTCCCTCCAATCTGATATTAAATTTTTCTATACCTAACTTGTTTGATACCCCTCATCACCTTACTTTTGTCTATGTTCACTTTCAACTTTCTTCTATTACTCACCCTCCCAAACTCGTCCACTAACCTTTGCAACTTCTCTTTAGAATCTCCCAAAAGCACAGTATCATCAGCAAAAAGTAACTATGTCAACTTCCATTTTGTATTTGTTTCTGTATAATTTAATCCCACCCCTCTTTCCAACACCCTAGCATTTACTTCTTTAAAACCCCATCCATAAATATATTAAACAACCATGGTGACATTAAACATCCCTGTCTAAGGCCTCCTTTTACTGGAAGGTAATCTTCCTCTCTCTCCTACACACCCTAAACTGAACCTCACTGTTCTCTTGAAACTCTTTACAGTTCATTTTCTTACTACCTATTCCACACACTTTAACATCTTCCACATTGCCCCCTATTGACCCTATCATATGCCTTTTCTAACCTGGGATACCTGGAGAGGGGGTTTTTGGGGTCAATGCCCCCACTGCCGGTCTGAGACCAGGCCTCATGGTAGATCAGGGTTTGATCAACCAGGCTGTTAATGCTGGCCGCACACAAACTGACATATGAACCACAACCCGGCTTAACTGATTTTAGGTGCCTGTCCAATGACTTCTGAAGGCAGCCAGGGGGCTACTGGTAATCCCCTAATGTATCTGGAGGCAGTTGAACAGTCTTGGGCCCCGGACACTTGTGTTGTCTCTCAGTGTCTCTGGCGCCCCTGCTTTTCATTGGGGGAATGTTGCATCTCTTGGGTTTTCTTTCTAGGAAGTGATTTTCGTGTTCAAGTTTGGTACTAATCCCCCCAGGATTTTCAAATATTTTATAGACCCCCAGTTATCGGCCACCTCCCCCTCGAACAATTATGTAAGTGTATTTTTGTAAGTGCTTTTGTAAGTGTATTTT
>WNWK01052289.1:0-12224 GCA_009830355.1 Cherax destructor | reverse complement strand
GACGTTTTTCAATAAAACATTTGAGGCAGTAGACAGTGATAAAGAATATGATATAGTTTACTTGGATTTCAGTAAGGCCTTCCATAGAGTACCTACAAGAGACTTAAGAAAGGTGGCAGCTCATGGTATAGGAGGTAAAGTTCTAGCATGGATAGAGGCATGGCTTACCATAAGAAAGCAGAGAGTTTCCATTAATGGGGTCAAATCTGAATGGGGATTAGTCACTAGTGGCGTTCCACAAGGATCAATTTTAGGCCCATTGTTGTTCATAATTTCATAAATGACCTTGATGAAGGAATTGCAAGTGACATGAGTAAATTTGCTGATGATACAAAAATAGGCAGTATGAATCATTCTGAGGAGGATACCAGTGAACTCCAGGAGGATTTGGACAAATTAATGTCTTGGTCTGAAAAGTGGCAGATGAAGTTCAATGTGGACAAGTGTAAGGTGCTACTCCTTGGTAATGAAAATATCCCTCGAATTTATAAACTAGGTGAAGTAGAGCTTGATCATACAGAATGTGAAAAAGACTTGGGAGTCATGGTAAGCAGGAATCTAAAGCCAAGACAACAGTGACTAAGTGTGCGCAATAAGGCTAACAGATTACTAGGATTTATTTCAAGAAGTATAAGCAACAGAAGTTCAAAAGTTATTTTACAGTTCTATACATCACTAGTGAGACCTCATTTGGATTATGCAGCTCAGTTTTGGTTTCCTTACTACAGGATGGATATAGATTCATTGGGCCAACAGGCCTGCTGCAGTGTTCCTCCTTTCTTATGTTCTTATGTTCTTATGAGAACATACAAAGAAGAATGACTAAAATGATTTACAGTATAAGAAATCTCCAGTATGAAGATAGACTTAGAGCGTTGAATCTCCACTCTCTGGAGAGATGTAGAATGATTGGAGATATCATCGAGGTGTACAAGTGGATGATGGGCATAAACAAAGGAGATATTAATAAAATACTGAGGATATCGAACCAAGTAAGAACCAGAAATAACGGATTTAAATTGGATAAATTTAGATTTAGAAAGGACATAGGCAAGTACTGGTTTTCGAACAGAGTTGTAGATGCGTGGAACAATCTTCCGAGTAGGGTGATAGAGGCTAGGACCTTGGGTGGCTTTAAAAAGAGATTGGACAAATATATGAGTGGGAGGGGCTGGGTTTGATTGGTGTCGTGAGTACGGGAATAAATTCTTAGGTAGTGGTGGTTTTGATAAGGACCTGTCTTGTATGGGCCAGTAGGCTATAGGGTTAGAAGTAGGACTGGGTGTTTCTAAATTTGGTTGATAAATACAGTGGAGGGGTTGATTGAGGGACTCGCACATGAGTAATAAATTCATCGCTTATTGCTTGGGTAGAATTGAAAATTAGGTTGGTCAATTATTCTGTTAGTGAGATGGATTGTGAAGGACCTGTCTAGTATAGGTGAACAGGCCTGTTGCAGTGTTCCTCCTTTCTTATGTTAACATAAGAACATAAAAAAGGAGGAACACTGCAGCAGGCCTGTTGGCCCATACTAGGCAGGTCCTTCACAATCCGTCCCACTAACAGAATATTTGCTCAACCCAATTTTCAATGCTACCCAAAAAATAAGCTTTGACAATTCTACCCACTCATGCGCGAGTCCCACTCAAATCCAACCCCTCTCACTCATGAATTTATCCAACCTAAATTTGAAACTACCCAAGGTCCTTGCTTCAATAACCCTACTAGGCAGACTGTTCCACTCATCAACTACCCTATTTCCAAACCAATACTTTCGTATATCCTTTCTAAATCTAAACTTATCTAACTTGAATCCATTATTGCGGGTTCTCTCTTGGAGAGATATCTTCAAGACCTTATTTATATCCCCTTTGTTAATACCCATTTTCCACTTGTATACCTCGATCATGTCTCCCTCATTCTACGTCTTACAAGTGAATGTAATTTAAGGGTTTTCAATCTTTCTTCTTAAGGAAGATTTCTAATGCTGTGTATTAATTTAGTCATTCTACGCTGAATGATTTCTAACGAATTTATGTCCATTCTGTAATATGGAGACCAAAACTGAGCTGCGTAATCTAGGTGAGGCCTTACTAATGATGTATAAAGCTGTAATATAACATAAGAACATAAGAAAGGAGGAACACTGCAACAGGCCTACTGGCCCATACTAGGCAGGTCCATGTCAAAACCAACCCACCAACAAAAATATTTGCCCATCCCATCCCCAGCGGCACCCAAGCAACCTTCACAACCCTCAAGCCTTCACAACCCTCCAAGTCCGCCTCAAATCTAACCCCTCTCTCTAAGATTACAGAAGGAAGTAACACTGCAGCAGGCCAACCGGCCCACACTAGGCAGGTCCCCCTCAAACCCTAAACCAATCCTACAAACAAAAACACCTTTCCAACCCAACTTCTACTCCATCCATGGAACAAGCTCCGATAATCAGGGCACTACCAAAGAGCGAACTGAAGGAGCTGAAGCACCCGGTCCATCACCAGGGCACTGAAGGAGCTGAAGCACCTGGTCCATCACCAGGGCACTGAAGGAGCCGAAGCACCTGGTCCATCACCAGGGCACTGAAGGAGCCGAAGCACCTGGTCCATCACCAGGGCACTGAAGGAGCCGAAACACCCGGTCCATCACCAGGGCACTGAAGGAGCAGAAACACCCGGTCCATCACCAGGGCACTGAAGGAGCCGAAGCACCTGGTCCATCACCAGGGCACTGAAAAATCATCACCAGGGCACTGAAAAACCTCTGGACTTCTGTTACTAACACTTCTTGATATAAATCCCAGTAATCTATTTGCCTTATTACGTACGCTTAGGCATTGCTGTCTTGGTTTAAGGTTGCTGCTTACCATCACCCCCAAGTCCTCGCAATCTGTATGGCTAAGTTCTACGTTATTTAACTTATAGGTGCTTGGGTTATGGACACTACCGAGCTTCAGAACATAAGAACATAAGAAAAGAGGAACACTGCAGCAGGCCTGTTGGCCCATACTAGGCAGGTCCTTCACAATCCATCCCACTAACAGAATAATTGCCCAACCTAATTTTCAATTCTACCCAAGAAATAAGCTTTGAAGATTCTGTTAACTCAAGTGCGAGTCCCACTCAAATCCAACCCTCTCACTCATGAATTTATCCAACCTTGCATTTATCTACATTGAATTGCATCTGCCACTTTTCTGACCACGAATTAAGTTTGTCTAAATCTTCCTGAAGTTCTATGACATCTATGTTTGAATCAATTATCCTACCTATCTTCGTGTCGTCGGCGAATTTGCTCATATCACTAGTAATTCCCTCGTCAAGGTCTTAATTTCTTATGTAATTTAAAACCCTGGATGTGACATTCAGCAGGCATGTCCCGATTTTTCATATTAAACCAGGTCTCAGTTATTGCAAAAACATAAATATTACCTGCACTTGCAACTAATCTCAACTCGTCCATCTTATTCCTAGCACTACGACTACTCATATATTTGTCCAATCTATTTTTAAAGTTACCTCCGAAGACCAATCCACACATCCACAACATTAGATCATAAGAAAGGAGGAACACTGCAGCAGGCCTGTTAGCCCATACTAGTCAGGTCCTTCACAATCCATCCCACTAACAATATTTGCCCAACCTAATTTTCAATGCTACCCAAGAAATAAGCTTTGATAATTTTATTCACCCATGTGCACGTCCCACTCAAATCCAACCCCTCTCACTCATGTATTTATCATTTATACTCTTCGATCATGTCTTCCCTAACCACTGTGACGAAACGTTTCGTCAATAAAGATACTCAAGTGTGGCACGTGTGTCTAAATTATCAACTTGTCGGTTCTCTGAACCGTTTATCAACAAAACTGGTAAATGGGCCAACACACCAACATACTGGGCCAATAGACCTCTTACAGTGTTCTTTTCTCATGTTTTTAAATGCGACCACTCTCATGCATGTAGTAGGGTAATTGAAGATGAAAGTTTGGGTAACTTCAATTATAGGTTAGATAAATACATGAGTGATAGGGGCTCGGACTTGAGTCACATGACTTCATTGTCATGTGTCACACCTCTCTCTCAGCCTATATATACTTTCATTATAATCACTGTTTGTTAGAAGTGATCAAGATCCCATGATCTAACTTTTGCTATCAAATATATCCTAGTATTTGCTTAGGTGTCTATGTAATCAATTTGTCGATAACAATTACGAAGGTTGATACCATTCCAGGGAAGACCATCCAAACAACTATTACTAGTGGATGTAAGTCCATTGTTATAGTTATAGGAAAGATGGTGACCACTAACTCTTCTTAGTTTAAACTATTATTACAACTCACACAGGACCCACATATATACCATTAGCAACTTAAGAGTTCAACTTTTTTCTCAAAATCAATCTATAGCTTAAACATCTCTATAATTGATGAAAAATAGACATGTCCAACATCTGGGCATCTTTATTGTAGACGTTTCGCCATCAATGGGTTTATCAAGTTTGTTATAGAAGAACTATATACAAAGATGAGGTAATCAGTCCCTCAGCCTTGGAGGTGGTGTGAAGAGGCTGTAGTCTTGAAGATGGAGAATACTGTCAATACTGTATAATAAAAATGAGCCACATGTGCAACATCTTGGTATCTGTATCGTAGACGTCTCGCCATCCAGTGGCTTTATCAATACAAATTTTCAGATCGTAGTCGTTGCAGTTGTGTATAGTTCTACTGTCTTCAAATTATATCATAGAATTTGTTTTGAAAAAGCCACTGGATGGTCAAACGTCTACAATAAAGATTCTTAGATGTTGCAGATGCCTCTAATTTTCATCTTGTCGGTATTGAATACCATTCATTTACAATACTGTTAAATAATAATAATAATAATAACAGATTACGTATATATTTTATTTATTTTGCAGGTCATCCTGACACCTGAGACTGGCTCTTGTTGTGTCAATACTTCAGGTATTCTGACACCATATTCTGGTCTTGTAGTTTCAATACTTCAGGTATTCTGACACCATATTCTGGTACTTGTAGTTTCAATACTTTAGGTATTCTGACACCATATTCTGGTACTTGTAGTTTCAATACAGCACTTATAGTGCCAATATCACTGTTACAAAGCTAAAGGTTCTGTAAATGTTGTATATACAGTGTTAATACAGTGACTCACTAAAAACATAGTTAAATTAATATTTGAGAATATCATTACTCATTATGTTTAAAACACCTGAAAAACTGTGTTTTGAGGCAGCAATGTAGAGGTGTTGATCAACATTCACACTCACTACAGCAATCTTCTTCTCAAACCCAGTCATCTCTACATTTTATAGACATAAAACACTCCAGTGTTCAGTGTCTAAAGAGTTTTCTGATAAATATAATTTATAAACACATGAGAACTCATACTGGAGAAATTATATCAGTGTTCAGAATGTCTGAAAGACTTTCCAAAAGTCAAAATTAGTACGTCACATAAGAACCATACTGGAGAGAAACCATATCAGTGTTCAGAATGTCTGAAATACTTTTCTAAAAACACATTTAGTAAATCACATGAGAACTCATACAAGAGAGAAACCATATCAGTGTTCAGAATGTATGAAAACTTTTCTCGAAAATCAAATTAGTAAATCACATGAGAACTCATACTGGAGAGAAACCATATCAGTGTTCAGAATGTCTGAAAGACTTTTCTCGTAAAACACATTTAGTAAGTCACATGAGAACTCATACTGAGAGAAACCATATCGATGTTCAGTGTGTCTTAAAGACTTTTCCATAAAACTATTTAGTTATCACATGAGAACTCATACTGGAGAAACCATATCAGTGTTCAGAATGTCTGAAACACTTTTCACAAAAGTCTGATTTAGTATGTCACATAAGAACTCATACTGGAAGAGAAACCATATCAGTGTTCAGAATGTCTGAAAGACTTTCTCGTAAAAACACATTTAGTAAATCACATGAGAACTCATACTGGAGAGAAACCATATCGTGTTCAGTGTGTCTAAAGACTTCTCGCATAAAACTTATTTAGTATATCACATGAGAACTCATACTGGAGAGAAACTATATCAGTGTTCAGAATGTCTGAAAGACTTTTCAAAAAGGTCTAAATTAGTGTGTCACATGCAAACTCATACTGGCGAGAAACCACATCAGTGTTCAGTATGTCTGAAAGACTTTTCTCAAAAAACACATTTAGTAAATCACATGAGAACTCATACAAGAGAGAAACCATATCAGTGTTCAGAATGTATGAATAACTTTTCTCGAAAATCAACATTAGTAAATCACATGAGAACTCATACTGGAGAGAAACCATATCAGTGTTCAGAATGTCTGAAAGACTTTTCACAAAAGTCTGATTTAGTATGTCACATAAGAACTCATACTGGAGAGAAACCACATCAGTGTTCAGTGTGTCTAAAAGACTTTTCTAAAAAGGGTAATTTAAGAAGGCACTTGCTAATACATACTGGAGAGAGACCATATCAGTGTTCACAATGAATGAAAGACTTTTCTCAAAAGTCTGAATTAGTTGGTCACATGAGAACTCATACTGGAGAGAAACCATATCAATATTCAGTGTCTAAAAAAACTTTTTTCGAAAGTCTGGTTTAGTAAGTCACATGAAAACTCATACTAAGAACTTATGAGTAATGAAATTCCTTATATCATTTGTCATTGAGCCCAGACTTGTGTGGAAGTGTAGTGTGTTAAAAAATGATTTGCATGTAGCACAACTGGTGATATCTATCAAATAAACAATCCATTAATTCCTTCCCACAGTTTTACTCTGCCACAATACCACCTTCTTAGGCTTCCTGATAGTAATTTTTAAGATAATTTTTGTTGTATATTCTTTATGATAGTGACATTCTCAAGTTAAGATTATAATTCTTAATTGGCTAATAAAACATATCATTACCTTGAGTATACTTGGAGAAAATTTCAGGGGTAAATGTCCCTGCAGACTCAAGGTGGATCAGGGTCTGACCAACCAGCCTGCTACTGCAGGCCACACGTAAACCAACGTACAAACTACAGCCCGGCTGACCAGGTACAGTTGAACACTCTTTGGCCCTGACACTTATTGTGTCTTCAGTTACATACTGTGGTGCCCCTGTTTTCCATTGGGGAATGTTGCACCTCCTGCCGAGCTTTTGCTAGAATTTATGGTACTAGTATGTTAATAAACCTGGCGAAGACGTAATAGTATGGCAAAAACCCTGAAAGGGTTAATAATAACATTAACAACAATAATAATTATAATTATAGTAATAATAGGGGCTAGTAACCCCTTCTCCTGTATACATTACTAAAGTTGAAAAGAGAAACTTTTGTTTTTTCTTTTCGGGCCACCCTGCCTCGGTGGGAAATGGCCAATATGTTGTCAGTCAATCAATCTATTCAAGATTGATGGACTGACAACATCGACTCAATATTGAGGGACTGACAACTTCACACTCCTCCTGTTCTTCACGATTCTCCTTTGTATGGACTGATGAAGCCACTGTGTGGCGAAACGTTTTCTCTATAAAGATACCCAAGTGTTGCATATGTGTCTAATTTACCAACAGCTTTAAGAGAATTTAGTCTATCTTTGCATTTCTTATTTGGTTGTGGTATAGTGGATTTCTTAAAGGGTACATCTACACCAAGATATCTGTAAGTTTTAACGTAGCTAATGTTTTCACCCTGCAAATAGAAGGGTGGGGGATGTCGTTTGCTTGTTAATATCTTTGTTTTAGAGGAAGATATTACGAGGCTTAGTCGATTACAAATTGCTTGAACTTCATTAAGAACGGTACTCATCTTTTTATGCCCTGTTGTATGGATCATGATGTCATCAGCATAGCTTATAGCTATATGTTTAGGTGAGGTAGACAATAGGAGAGCATTAATCAGAATATTAAATAGCATGGGACTGAGAACTTCTCCCTGCGGTGTACCTAGGGACATTTCTTTAAACTCCTTCTAAAGCCTTGGTAGAGGACAGGGAAAACTCTGTTTGACAGGTATCCTATTATCCATCAGAGTAGACTACCACCAATATTCAAAGGTGGAAATACAGTTCTGCACACTCTTACCTCTCATGACCCATAGAAGGGGTGGGGGGAGTTGGTTAGTTACCATTTTGTCCTAGGCACATGTCGATTCGACACTAGGCCTGTTGTATGTATGTTAGTTAGTTACCATTTTGTCCCCAGGCACATGGTGTTTCGGCCCCGCCGGGTGAACCGGCCCTCTGTGCGTGATGCAAGAGCGCTAGCCAAGTGTGTGTGTACTCACCTATTTCACCTATTTGTGGTTGCAGGGGTCGAGTCATAGCTCCTGGCCCCGCCTCTTCACTGATTGCTACTAGGTCCTCTCTCTCCCTGCTCCATGAGCTTTATCAAACCTAGTCTTGAAACTATGTATGGTTCCTGCCTCCACTATGTCGCTTTCTAAGCTATTCCACTTCCTGACAACTCTATGACTGAAGAAATACTTCCTAACATCCCTTTGACTCATAGGAGTCTTCAATTTCCAATTGTGACCCCTTGTTTCTGTGTCCCCTCTCTGGAACATCTTGTATCTGTCCACCTTATCTATTCCTCGCAGTATTTTATATGTCGTTATCATGTCTCCCCTAACCCTCCTGTCCTCTAGTGTCGTCAGGCCGTTTCCTTAACCTTTCTTCGTAGGACAATCCCCTTAGCTCTGGGACTAGTCTTGTTGCAAACCTTTTCACTTTCTCTAATTTCTTGACGTGCTTGACCAGGTGTGGGTTTTCCCAAAATGGTGCTGCATCCCAGTATGGTCCTGACGTATATGGTATACAGAGTCTTGAATGATTCCTTAGTGAGGTATTGGAGCTATTCTTAGGTTTGCCAGCCGCCCGTATGCTGCAGCAGTTATCTGATTGATGTGTGCCTCAGGAGATGTGCTCGGTATTATACTCACCCCAAGATCTTTTTCTTTGAGTGAGGTTTGCAGTCTTTGGCCACCTAGACTATACTCTGCCCTGCGGTCTTTGCCCTTCCCGATATTCATGACTTTACATTTGGCGGGGGTTTTAGAATTCAAGGAGCCACTTACTGGACCAGGCTTGCAGCCTGTCCAGGTCTTTTTAAAAGTCCTGCCTGATCCTCGATTGATTTGATTCTTCTCATTAACTTAAATCATCTGCAAACATGGACACTTCTGAGTCTACCCCTTCCGTTATGTCTTTCCCTTATACCAAAAACAGTAAAAGGTCCTAGGACTGCCCTTTTTGTGGAACTCCACTCGTCACAGGTGCCCACTCGGGACATCTCGTCACGTACCATGACTCTTGTTGCCTCCCTGTCAGATATTCTCTGATCCATTGCAGTGTTTTTCCTGTTACGTGTTGTTCCCTAGCTTTTCATTAATCTTGTGAGGAACTGTGTCCCTAAAATGCAGTCTATCCACCCCTCTCTCTGTGTCTTACTTCTGTTCCTTGTCATAAACTCCAGTGGGTTTTGTGACAAAATTTTTCCTTTTCCCTGAAACCGTGCTGGTTGTCGTTTAAAAACTTGTGTGTCTTTCTAGGTGCTCCACCACTCCTCCTTGATGATCTTCTCCATGACTTTGCATCCCTATAACGTCAGTAACACAGGTCTGAAAGTTTAATCCCCCGTGTCTGTCTCCTTTCTTAAAAGGGACTACATTTGCCACCCCACGCCTCAGGTAGTTGCCCAGTTTCAATGGAGGGTTTGAAGATTTGTGTTAGTGGCACACACAACATCTCTGCTCCCTCTCTAGGACCCACGGAGAAATTTTGTCCGGTCCCACCGCTTTGAGGTATCAAGTTCCTGTAGCTTCTTCACCTCCTCCTCGGTTGTGTGTATTTCATCCAGCACTTGTTGGTATACCTCCCTATTCTGAATTCCTGAAGTCCTTCTGTCTCTGTTAAATACCTTAAATCTCATTTGAGCTCCTCACACTACCTCTTGGTCGTTTATTGAACTCCCACCTTCCTTTCTCAGCCTGATCCGGGTCCTTGACTGTTGTTTCCTCTGATGGGGTGGTTTGGCAGCTTTGATGCTATATCATTTCTATTGTCGCTGAGCCCCCCTTCGACATGTTTCCGCCACCCCGGGGAATAAAGACCAGGCCACGTCGGGGAAGCGAGGCTTTACCACCAGGCCACGGGGCTGATTCTATAGTCAGTCTTTTAAAGGTATCATTCTTTCAAAATTTTACAAAGACAGCTAGGTAAGGAGATCGGTCTAAATGTTCAGACTGTTGGGGCTTAGGGATATACTGGAAAATTGGTCCAGGAAGTAGGAAGAACTCCCTCAATGTAACTGGTATTATACAGTGCCAAAAAGGTTATTAGGCACATGCCTTGAGTTCTGAGAATATCATAGGTTATACCATCCTCTCCAGGAGCAGTTGATCGACCTTCAGTTAATACATTATCTAATTCACACTCTGAAGGGCAAATCTCATCAATATTTTGGCTCATAAAATTAATCAGTTTAACATTTCTTCAGAAGCACTCTCTAAGTTTTCTCTAAGATGAGATTTGGAGGTTTCATGCCCGGAGATTTTGGACCAGTCATTTTGTTGCTTTTAAGTGGAAAGGATGAGGCCTGTGCCAGTATTTTTCCTGGTTTTATTTATACCTTTCATCCAACCTTAAGGTTGCTGCTTACCATCACCCCCAAGTCCTTCTCGCAATCTGTATGGCCTAAGTTCTACGTTATTTAACTTATATTGCTTGGGTTATGGACACTCGAGCTTCAGAACCTTGCATTTATCTACATTGAACTGCATCTGCCACTTTTTAACCACAATTAAGTTTGTTTAAAACTTCCTGAATTCTATGACATCTATGTTTGAATCAATTATCCTACCTATCTTCGTGTCGTCGGGAATTTGCTCATATCACTAGTAATTCCTCGTCAAGGTCATTGATATATATTAAAATAACAATCGGCCTAAAACTGGCCCCCCGTGGGAACACCACTTGTTACAAGTCCTCATTCGGATTTAACCCCATTTATGCACACCTCTGCTTCCTATTGGTGAGCCATGACTCGATCCCTGACAGCACTTTTCCCCCAATGCCATGAGCTGCCACTTTCTTTAACAGTCTCTAGTGCGGTACTCTATCAAAAAAACCTTACTAAAGTCTAAATAAACAATATCGAATTCTTTATCGTGATCAACAGCCTCAAAAGCTTTAGTGAAGAAGGTTAATAAATTAGATAGGGAGGAAGGGCCCCCGTGAATCCATGCTGAATACCATTAATCAAATTATGGTTATCTAGATGGCTTCTAATAATATCACTATAATTGACTTTTAGTAATTTACCACAATAGAGGTCAGGCTTATTGGGCGGTAATTTGACGGTAGTGACTTGTCCCCTGCTTTAAAAATAGGAATTACATTAGCCATCTTCCACACATCAGACACCACACCCCTCGAAGAGACAAACAAAAATGCCAAAAATGCTAGAATTTGTTTTGAAAAAACCACTGGATGGTCAAACGTCTACAATAAAGATTCTTAGATGTTGCAGATGCTCTAATTTTCATCTTGTGGTATTGAATACCATTCATTTACAATACTGTTTATAAAATTTAAAAATAATAATAATAATAACAGATTACCTATATATTTTATTTATTTTGCAGGTCATCCCGACACCTGAGACTGGCTCTTTTGTCAATACTTCGGTATTCTTACACCTGAGACTGGCTCTTGTTGTGTCAATACTTCAGTATTCTGACACAATATTCTGGTACTTGTAGTTTCACTACTTCAGGTATTCTGACACCATATTCTGGTACTTGTAGTTTCAATACTTCAGGTATTCTTTACACCATATATTCTGGTACTTGTAGTTTCAATAAAGCACTTATAGTGCCAATATCACTGTTACAAAGCTAAAGGTTCTGTAAATGTTGTATATACAGTGTTAATACAGTGACTACACTAAAACCATAGTTAAATTAATATTTGAGAATATCATTACTCATTATGTTTAAAACACCTGAAAACTGTGTTTTGAGGAATGCAATGTAAGGTGTTGATCAACATTCACACTCACTACAGCAATCTTTTTCTCAAGAACCTCAGTGCGTATCTCTGACCACATTTATTATAGACTATAAAACACCAGTGTTCAGTGTCTAAAAAAGATTTCGATAAAAATAATTTACTAAAAACATGAGAACTCATACTGGAGAAAT
>WNWK01052288.1:0-12225 GCA_009830355.1 Cherax destructor | reverse complement strand
TTGCCCCCAAAGGGGAAACAGAAGTAAGGGGAAAAGACCAGAACTAGCCCTTGGACCCAGAGGTGTGGGGAGGCAAAAACTAAGTGTAATAGAGAATGGAAAAAGTACAGAAGACAAAGGACCCAGGAAAAAAAAGAGATTAGCCGAAGAGCCAGAAACGAATATGCACAGGTAGGAAGGGGCTCAGCGACAATATGAAAATGACATAGTATAAAAATCTGACCTGAAGCTGTTGTATAACCACATCAGGAGGAAAACAACAGTAAAGGACCAGGTAATCAGGCGGGGGAAGGAAGGGGGGGAGTTCAAAAGAAACGACCAAGAGGTGTGTGGGGGCTCAACATGAGATTTAAAAGTATTTACAGAGGAGACAGGAAGGACTCCAGGAATTCAGAATAGGGGGGTATACTAACAAGTGCTGGATGAAATACACACAACCGGGGAAAAAGGGGGTGAAGAAGCTGTTTGGAACTCGATACCTAAAAAGCGATGGGCCCGGCAACATTTCTCTGTGGGCCCTTAGAGGGGGAGCAGAGATGTTGTGTGTGCCACTAACAAAAATTTTTCCCCAACCATCCATTGAAACTGGGCAACTTCTTGAGGGGTGGAAGATGGCAAATGTAGTCCCAATTTTTAAGAAAGGGGGACAGACCGAGGCATTAAACACAGACCTGTGTCCTGACGTGTATAGTATGCAAAATCAAGGAGAAGATCATCAGGAGGAGAGTGGTGGAACACCTAGAAAGACACAAGCTTATAAACGACAACCAGCACGGTTTCAGGGAAGGAAAATCCTGTGTCACAAACCTACTGGAGTTTTATGACAAGGTAACAGAAATAAGACACGAGAGAGAGGGGTGGATAGACTGCATTTTCTTGGACTGCAGGAAGGCGTTCGACACAGTTCCTCACAAGAGGTTAATGCAAAAGCTAGAGGATCAGGCACACATAACAGGAAAGGCACTGCACTGGATCAGAGAATATCTGACAGGGAGGCAACAACGAGTCATGGTACGTGACGAGGTGTCAGAGTGGGCACCTGTGACGAGTGGGGTTCCACAAGGCTCAGTCCTATGACCTGTACTGTTTTTGGTATATGTGAATGACATAACGGAAGGGATAGACTCAGAAGTGTCCCTGTTTGCAGATGATGTGAAGTTAATGAGAAGAATTAAATCAGTCGAGGATCATGCAGGACTACAAAGAGACCAGGACAGGCTACAAGCCTGGTCCAGTAACTGGCTCCTTGAATTTAACCCTGCCAAATGTAAAGTCATGAAGATCGGGGAAGGGCAAAGAAGACCGCAGACAGAGTATAGTCTAGGTGGCCAAAGACTGCAAACCTCACTCAACGAAAAAGATCTTGGGGTGAGTATAGTACCGAGCACATCTCCTGAGGCACACATCAATCAGATAGCTGCTGCAGCATACGGGCGGCTGGCAAACCTAAGAATAGCGTTCCAATACCTCACTAAGGAATCATTCAAGACTCTGTACACCATATACGTCAGGCCCATACTGGAGTATGCAGCACCAGTTTGGAACCCACACCTGGTCAAGCACGTCAAGAAATTAGAGAAAGTGCAAAGGTTTGCAACAAGACTAGTCCCAGAGCTAAGGGGATTGTCCTACGAAGAAAGGTTAAGGGAAATCGGCCTGACGACACTAGAGGACAGGAGGGTTAGGGAAGACATGATAACGACATATAAAATACTGCGAGGAATTGATAAGGTGGACAGAGACAAGATGTTCCAGAGAGGGGACACAGAAACAAGGGTTCACAATTGGAAGTTGAAGACTCCTATGAGTCAAAGGGATGTTAGAAAGTATTTCTTCAGTCATAGAGTTGTCAGGAAGTGGAATAGCCTAGAAAGTGACGTAGTGGAGGCAGGAACCATACATAGTTTTAAGACGAGGTTTGATAAAACTCATGGAGCAGGAAGAGAGAGGACCAAGTAGCAATGAATGAAGAGGCGAGGCCAGGAGCTATGACTCGACCCCTGCAACCACAAATAGTGAGTACAAATAGGTGAGTACACACATGCCATACCCAATGCTTCCACCTACCTCATTACAAACTCCATTTTCACACCAACCACCCATAGTTCCTCATCAGGTCTCCCACTTTCCCAACCCCAACGTACCCCCCAGACTACGGTATTAGAAAAGAAGTTGACCTCCAGATTTGCAACACCTGATATGTTCTGAAGCTTAACAACAACATCTTCTGTTCTGAAGCCCTACAACAACTCTCATAACCTCCCGCCACTTGGTGGCTAAAGCTCTCGCTTCACCTGTTGTCTATGTGCACCCATCAGTAAAATGGGTACCTGGGTGTTAGTCGACTGGTGAGGGTCGCATCCTGGCACACTGACCTAATTTGCCCGAAATGCTCAGCATAACAAGGGGATTTCTATATAGTTGTATGTCACTGATGTCAGCTAGGCCTGTATACTTTGTACATGTACTTGTAGTAAGTAAAGATATTATTATTATTATTATTATTATTATTATTATTATTATTATTATTAACACTCACGGTCTCCTGTCCTACAAAAGTCTCATGACCT
Source organism: Cherax destructor (assembly GCA_009830355.1). Lineage (NCBI taxonomy): Eukaryota > Metazoa > Arthropoda > Malacostraca > Decapoda > Parastacidae > Cherax > Cherax destructor. Next base: position 9,655 of record WNWK01052288.1, on the reverse strand, counting down.
CCAGTTTCACAGCACCTCTCATGACCTCCAGTTTCACAGCACCTCTCATGACCTCCAGTTTCACAGCACCTCTCATGACCTACAGTTTCACAGCACCTCTCATGACCTCCAGTTTCACAGCACCTCTCATGACCTCCAGTTTCACAGCACCTCTCATGACCTACTGTTTCACAGCACCTCTCATGACCTACTGTTTCACAGCACCTCTCATGACCTACTGTTTCACAGCACCTCTCATGACCTCCAGTTTCACAGCACCTCTCATGACCTCCAGTTTTACAGCACCTCTCATGACCTCCAGTTTTACAGCACCTTTCATGACCTCTAGTTTCACAGCACCTCTCATGACCTCCAGTTTCACAGCACCTCTCATGACCTCCAGCTTTGCAACATATCTAATGGCCTCCAGCCCTACAATATCTCTCATTACTTCCAGCCCATCAACACCTCTCGCAAATGACCTCCAGCCTTACAGCAACTAAGACGATCTCCAGCCCTTCAACATCTCTCATTGCCTCCAGCCTAAAAACACCTCTTATGACCTCCAGCCTTACAGCAACTAAGACGAACTCCAGCCCTTCAACATCTCTCATTGCCTCCAGCCTAAAAACACCTCTTATGACCTCCAGCCCTACAACACCTCTGATAACCTCCATCCCTACATCACCTCTCAGGGTCTTCAACCTTCTAGCACCTCTTATGGCCTCTAGCTCTACAACATCTCTCATATTCTCTAGCCTTATAGCACCCTCTCATGACCTCCAGCCCTACAAAATTTCTCATGACCTCTAGCCATACAGCACCTCTTATGTTCTGCATCACTTTAACTCTTCTCATGGCCAACAGCCACACAATAGCTATTCTGGTATCTAACCCTGCAACTTCTCGCATGACCTCCAGCTTTACAACACCTCTTATGTCCTCCAGCCCTACACCTCTCGTGGCCTCCATCCTTTCAATACCTCTCATGACTTCCAGCCCTACAATATATCTCATGGCTTCCAGCCTTACAGCACCTTTCATGACCCCCAGTCTTACAGCACCTCTTGTGACCTCCATCCTTACAGCAGTTTTCATGACCTCCAGTCTTAAGCACCTCTCGTGACCTCTAGTAACGCTTTTGAATTACTGGGAATGTTTGACGACCCTTGAACTGTACTCGGAAAGTAGCCAAAAATGTGCATCATAGTATACCAGGAAACTTTTTGATTGATTTGTCCCAAATTTGCACACTGAAGAAATCCCTCCACGTGAAAGTGAGAGGCTTGGCATATGGTGCAAAAGAATAGTGGTCAGTGGATACGCTCAGGGAGAACTCAATATTTGTAAAGGAACCTAGATTTTTCAACACCCTCCTTCCATTCATATTGAAATTACCAATACACTTCTTGCTGTGTATAAGAAGGAAACGATAAGTTCTTCACGACAGTTTCTAGTCGGCTAGGATATAGTGTACATGTTGGGGCGCAAGCTGCTAGTACCAACAGTTTGATCAGCATAGTCTGGCACTGGGCTGCAGGGTCACTGACGCCAGAAAGCTATTACAAGTTATTTCAGCTTCCTCTCAAAACACGTTATACACATGATTTGTTTCAAGAAGAAAAGGAGGCAACGAGGTGCCAAAGATGTGACTGAGAGAACAGATGTGGAAACGTGGGGATCAGTCCTGGTGAAGAAGCGGTGATAACACTTCTAGGACTTAGCAGACAGAAAGACAGGCGACTCCAGTGAGACAACGAGATAGGGATGGGAATGGATCAAGATCTGTCCATAACTATCACCGAAATGCAGTCTAGGAATCTCAAGAGGACACAGTGTTCCTCGTCTTAGATCCCGCTTGCCAATCCACCCAATATTAACTAATTCAGATTAACACATGAAAGGGATCATGAAACGAAAGGCGTCTTTTCGATTTCAGTCACCAAAAACGTGAAAGGGGAATTTATCCTTACTCCTGATAACAAGGATCCTGTGGGGTACTGCATAAGGTGAACGACCTCAAGTCATCGGTTGTCCTCACATAGCTGAACTCTAACGAACAGGTGATAAAAGGCATATTGATGCGCTACTTGCTAGATATGTTATTAGAAGCATTCAGCAGTAAGTAAAATATCCTGACAGTCTAGCGGCTTCCATCAAGAAGGAGAGTAACTCACCGATGAGGTATATCTTGATCCAACACATAGGATCTATCCCAGCTTAACTGGTTCTCGGATCCTGGGAAAAGTACTAAGGTAAGGTGTACATCTTGGAACCTCTGAGGTGCTAATAGTGCCAGAGGTATATCCACCTCAGCAGTAACTGCCAATTCTGGGAAAGTGGTTTCACCAAGAAATTATCTAATATAATTAAGTGGCCTGAGACACTGGAACTTATGTGTTTTAACTGTGGTAAGTGGCATTATGCCTAGAACTGTCGTTGCCCTGAGATTATTCACCATGTCAGTGCAGCATGACAAATTCTGGTTGTTCATCCTCCAGTATTGACTACAGAAGTCAGGACTCACCAGCAGCCTCATCCTGAGGTTATACCATCACGGAACCAACGCTTACCTGAACCTGCCTCGAAGACGGATGAAGTCATAGAAATATCCTCGACAATTAAAGTCCCTTATGCACCCAGTTCCCTACACAGGAGCCAGTAGCTTTCATCTTCCAGGAACAGGCCACCAACGCATATTCCTAAAACAGCACAAACACGACCAGTAATGAGTCAGGCGAACGCCTTCCGCCTGATCAATAAAAGAATGGAAAAATAAATGAATACATAAATAAAAAAACGACTCTAGGATTAATAATGAAGATAAATTTTTCAAGCCTTTTAATTAAAAATAAATAAGAATAAAAATTGGCCGTTGTGGTTCTGTGGGTGATGGTAATCATCCGATGATCTGGAATCTCCTGTTACTACTTGGTTGTAGCACCACAAGTATGATGTTAGAGGTGTGGAGTAGTGAAGCATCTTGATGACTGAATACTATTGAACCCTTCAGTATGTATTTGAGTTGCGTGAAAATTGTCTCATTCGTTAACTACTATGTACACGACTGTAAAGTACATTGTAATCAGGTTGGCAGAATTCTTTACTAGTAGTCATTTTCTGACAATATCCAAGTTGAGAATCAACAAGCTCCTGTAAATGTCGTGACCGAGAGTGTTGCTGCACTTTGTCTTGTTGCTTCTCACTGTCAGTCGCTTCACACAAATGAACTGCACGTGCCATGAATTTTATATATAGTATCAACAGCATATATATATTTTATATATAGTATCAACAGCATATATATATTTTATATATAGTATCAACAGCAGAAGCCAGCTCGAGGCGAAGGGACTGAAGATGGGCAGACAGTGACTTAGTGATCTGCAGTAGTCTTCATCATTGTAACTGTGATTTACGAATGACATTTCGATGAGACTATAAGAACCCTTGCTTCAGTTACACTATGTGCAGCTGAAATTTTCATGATGTATAGTAGTGTCAGAAATTGCTGGTATTGTTAATTTGACAGCAGAAGAAGCAATGTCTTGACAGGACCTTTATGTGTCCGAGAGCCAGTAAAGTAAACTAATGACAATATATAGACAGTATGCAGACAATGTAGGTTATGACATTTTATTGTGAAGACGTTTCGTCCACCAGAGATTTTATCAGTACTCACAGAGTACGAAACATGGGTATTCAAATAAGTTGGAGAGAGGTTCTGACGTGAAGCAAATAGATCGTTCAGACACACGTGAGTAGCTAGCCTAGTAAATGATGTTAGATGATAAGGAATTAGACACATAAAGACATATAGTATCAACCAATAAAGGTATATAGGCGAGGTATTCGCAGTGTTAAGTATTGGGATAATAAGCTAGTAGTAACAATGTTGCTAGAATTATCAACAAAATGTTAAAATGAAAAAGCTCCTGGAGAGCAAAACGTTGCCACTATAAAATGTTTCATTAGTTGTGCAAGTTTCCTCTTAACTAGCAGCAAGTCAGTAGGCTTCTGCAGTATTATTAAATTCATTAGTACTTGAATGAACCTTTGGTATAAGCGGAATTTATACCTAAGAATAAGTTGAATAACTGATGATTTTCATCACGGGAAGGGCTTTAGGGGGATTTGGAACATTATGGGTGGTAGAGGCCTCCAAGACTCCCATTGGCACCACCAATTACGCTAGGAATTCTCCCAAGTTTGAGCCACTGGTAGGTGCAACGGCAGAGCGAGGCTTGACAAGAAGGCACTAAGTAGGTTTGAAAAAGCCAGTAAGTCACGCACTTATCTATTGTACATCTTATCTTTATGAGCACGAGCTAATACTTACATTGACTAACAATGAAGCATTGATCACATCACCTAGATTATTATTATAATCAAATAGAAGCGCTAAACCACAGGGGTACATCACCTAGAACATTCGAGATAAAACAGGAAGAACAATGCTGAGCTTGAGTGAGCCTCAACCCATATGCAAATCCTATCCTCCGCTTATCAGTCCACTCCAGTAGGCTATTGGTGGGACACTCAAGTAGGCTAGAGGTGGGACACTCCAGTAGGGTAGCGGCAGGACACTCCAGTAGGCTAGCGGAGGGACACTCCAGTTGGCTAGCGGTAGGACACTCCAGTAAGATAAGATAAGATTTCTTCGGATTTTTAACCCCGGAAGGTTAGCTACCCAGGATTACCCAAGAAGGTCAGTGCGTCATAGAGGAATGTCTGTCTTATATCCATTGGGGTCCTTAAACTTGTCCCCCAGGATGCGACCCACACCAGTCGACTAACAACCCAGGTACCTATTTGCTGCTAGGTGAACATGACAACAGGTGTAAGGAAACACGTCGAAATGTTTCTATCCGTCGGGAATCGAACCCGGGCCCTCCGTGTGTGAAGCGAAAGCTCTAGCCACCAGACCACCAGGCACACTCCAGTATGCTAGTGGTGGGACACTCCAGTAGGCTAGCGGTAGGACACTCCAGTAGGATAGCGGTGGGACACTCCAGTTGGCTAGCGGTGGGATACTCCAGTAGGCTAGTGGTGGGACACTCCAGTAGACTAGCGGTAGGACACTCCAGTAGGCTAGCGGTGGGATACTCCAGTAGGCTAGTGGTGGGACACTCCAGTAGGCTAGTGGTGGGACACTCCAGTAGGCTAGCGGTGGGACACTCCAGTAGGCTAGTGGTGAGACTCTCCAGTAGGCTAGTGGTGTTACACTCCAGTAGGCTAGCGGTGGGACACTCCAGTAGGCTAGTAGTGGGATACTCCAGTAGGCTAGTGGTGGGACACTCCAGTAGGCTACTGGTGGGACACTCCAGTAGGCTAGATCTGGGACACTCCAGTAGCTAGTGGTGGGACACTCCAGTAGGTTAGCGGAGGGACACTCCAGTAGGCTAGCGGTGGGACACTCCAGTAGGCTAGCGGTGGGACACTCCAGTAGGCTAGCGGAGGGACACTCTAGTAGGCTAGCGGTGGGACACTCCAATGGGCTAGTGGTGGGACACTCCAGTTGGCTAGCGGTGGGACACTCCAATAGGCTAGCAGTGGGACACTCCAGTAGGCTAGCAGTGGGACACTCCAGTAGGCTAGCAGTGGGACACTCCAGTAGGCTAGCAGTGGGACACTCCAGTAGGCTAGTGGTGGGACACTCCAGTAGGCTAGTGGTGGGACACTCCAGTAGGCTAGCAGTGGGACACTCCAGTAGGCTAGCAGTGGGACACTCCAGTAGGCTAGTAGTGGGACACTCCAGTAGGCTAGCGGTGGGACACTCCAGTAGGCTAGCGGTGGGACACTCCAGTAGGCTAGCGGTGGGACACTCCAGTAGGCTAGCGGTGGGACACTCCAGTAGGCTAGCGGTGGGACACTCCATTAGGCTAGCGGTGGGACACTCCAGTAGGCTAGCAGTGGGACACTCCAGTAGGCTAGCGGTGGGACACTCCAGTAGGCTAGCGGTGGGACACTCCAGTAGGCTAGCGGTGGGACACTCCAGTAGGCTAGCGGTGGGACACTCCAGTAGGCTAGCGGTGGGACACTCCAGTAGGCTAGTGGTGGAACACTGCTGCTTCCCTCAACTCGTCTCGTTCCTCAGCAGCCAAGGGGAGTATGATGCTAAAAAAAATTCTAGTCCGATTTCTTTCATTTTTTGGTGTACGTTAAGAAGTGTTCACTCTCCTTATTGTGTGTAAGTTTCAATAAGATAGTTCAAAAAACAACTAAAACAAAAGATTTACTGAAAATGACATTTGGCATGAAGGCCCTTTTAAATGTCACAACGGAAGGTTGTTTGGGGACTTGCTGCTGATAAAACAATGCTAATCCAATATTCTAAGGATAGGACATACTGTAAATATCTTATCTTTATTTCACATAAAAAACAAAGTTGGTATGTTTTTGATATTTTACAAAATATCTGCCCTTTACTCCTACACAAATCCCAAAATATTTGTAATATTTCTAATATCCTTTCAACAGCTTGTAGAACAATCATCGTTTTATATTTCTTGTGAAAATCATTTCATTAAATTCGATAGTAAATGATAGCCTTCAAGAAATAAGTCAATAATTTACTTCCGAGATATTCAGCGAAAACGCGTGCATACCTTATGACTCGTGAAAAAAAAAAAATAGTCTTTTTTTCAGTTCTTCCGTATGAAACTAGTGATCTAGTACAATTAGCCTTACAAACACTCCGTTTTCTCTTATATTAAGACCTCAGAAGGCCAGGAGAAAACGATGTGATCAGAGCGGTAATTATTATATCTTGGGTCTGACCGCAACCACTCGTCACATTATTGCCTATTTTATTCATTCCAGAATATCTCTCATGTTTCTATGTTATTTACATATTGTCTTATGCCATATTAGATAAATTGTGATAGATAAATAAGCTGTAGTGTTGATAGCGTAATAATGAAGCAAATTCCCCCGCATCACGAGACTCAGGAATTTTTGCTGACCTAAGCAAATGTTCCCAGGCAGTTCCTGATTAGCTCTCAGACTGCGTACTTGCTCCACCCACTTTGTTTTGATGCCAAATCCTCGGAAAAAGTAAACATTTATTATATGAGCAGACATGGCGTCACTATACATGTTATCAATAACTATAATTCCTTGTAGGATTATTATTATAATCAAATAGAAGCGCTAAACCAATTCCTTGTAGGAATATCGTAGAACAATGAGACTTAAAAATTTAGCATCATACTCCCCTTGGCTGCTGAGGAATGAGACGAGATAAGGAAAGCAGCAGTGTCCCACCGCTACCCTACTAGAGTGTCTCACAGCTAGCCTCTTCTTCAATACCAGAGTGTTGCCAAAGTGTTAAGCTATTTTGTTACACTCCAGTAGGCTAGCGGAGGGACACTCCAATTGTGTCCAGCTTTGGGACACTCAAGCGGGCTAGTGGTGGGACACTCCAGTTGGCTAGCGGTGGGACACTCCAGTAGGCTAGCAGTGGGACACTCCAGTAGGCTAGCAGTGGGACACTCCAGTAAGCAAGCAGTGGGACACTCCAGTAGGCTAGCAGTGGGACACTCCAGTAGGCTAGCAGTAGGACACTCCAGTAGGCTAGTGGTGGGACACTCCAGTAGGCTACCAGTGCGACACTCCAGTAGGCTAGCGGTGGGACACTCTAGTAGGCTAGAGGTGGAACACTGCTGCTTTCCTCATCTCGTCTCGTTCCTCAGCAGGCAAGGGGAGTATGATGTTATTTACATATTGTCTTATGCCATATTAGATCAATTGTGATAGATAAATAAACAGTAGTGTTGATATTAGCGTAATAATGAAGCAAATTCCCCCGCATCATGAGACTCAGGAATTTTTGCGGACCTAAGCAAATGTTCCCAGACGGTTCCTGATTGGCTCTCAGACTGCGTATTAGCTCCACCCACTCTGTTATGATGCCAAATCGTCAATTATTATATTAGAAAGAATAATACAAGAAACAGCTGAAAAAATCTGAAAAAAAAAAAAAATTTATTATGTGAGCAAACATGGTATGGGCGGTGGCGTCACTATACATGTTATCAATAAATATAATTCCTTGTAGGAACATCGTAGAACAATGAGACTTATACCAGAGTGTTGCCAAAGTGTTAAGCTATTTTGCTACACGATTATCTTAATTTCCATAATTTTTCAATATTTTTTTTTTCACTTGCGCACTGTGTGCATCAGCCACCCCTCAAGACTGTTTCTCCTAAGCATAAAACTCTTCTACTGTTTCTGCTGTAATGTAGCACCTGTTTGAGCTTAGGCATGCTGCAATCAACTCTCCCAACAGTTATCCAGACACATTGACAGGGGTACAAGAGCTATACTTTATCACTGTCTGTGCATTAAATGAGATCTCTGAAAAAACTTGCAATAATTACTTGCAATAATTACTTTTCGTTTTATGTGACATGTACGATGATTTCATTTTCTGTAATCTTAATGATACTGTCGTAGAGTTTCTGGCTTGTGTTTTAACTCTCGAAAAAGTTACGACAGTATATTACATTATTTCCAGACTCATTTGCAGCAGAGGGACAAGAGCTATTTTCCAACATTGTCTGTGGGATGAGATGATTATTATTATTATAATCAAATAGAAGCGCTAAACCACAGGGGTTATACAGCGCTGCAGGTTATTGTAAGATGCAGGGAGAGTGGGTTGTAAGAGGGAGATGGACGATTAGTAGGGTATGGAGTGCAAGATGACGGTGGATAGTGCAGGGGTGGAGGGTAGCAAGAGATCGAGGTAGAAGGGACTGAGGGAGTTATAATCTTCAGAGTTTGTGTAGTAAGTCAGTTTCTGTCAAAAAGTCAATGAGAGAGTCAGGATTAAAGGAGGGTCCATCTGTAAGAAGGGAAGGTAAAGAAAGGGCCGCAGAGCGAAGACGTCGTTGGAGGTAAATTCTACGTGCTCGTTGATAGAGTGGGCAGTCCAACAGGATATGTCGAACAGACACTGGAACCTGACAATGCTCACAGAGAGGGCAGGAGCCTCTCCATGAGATACCCGTGAGTAAGACGAGTGTGGCCGATGCGAAGACGGGAGAGTGTAGTCTCCCAACCTCGACATTGGTGACAAGAAGAAGGCCAGAAACCTATAACCGGTTTAACTGAATGAAGTTTGTTATTCAGCAGGTCAGACCAGCGTTGTTGCCAACGGGTGCGAAGGTGGGTAGCAATGACCGCAAAATAGTCCGTGAAAGGAACACCTCTACATGAAACTGGTAGGTCATGTACTGCTGACCGCGCAGCAGTGTCTGCCTGTTCATTGCCCTGTACGTCAACATGACCAGGGACCCAACAAAAGACAATATCTTTATGCTTGCTAAAGATACGGCGTAACCAAAGGTGGATACGAAGAACTAGGGGGTGTATCAATTTTACGGATAGCCTGTAAAGCACTAAGGGAGTCTGAAACGACCACAAATAATGATACAGGCATAGATGCAATATGGATAAGTGCCACAAGAATGGCATACAATTCAGCCGTAAATATGCTAGCCGAGGGTAATAGATGCCCTCGTACGACGCTGTCCGGAAACACTGCTGCGAATCCGACGCCGTCAGATGACTTTGAACCATCGGTGTATACTGCGATGGCATGGGCATGAGAACGGAAATGGTCTAGAAAGAAAGAGCGAGAAGCCGCCGTAGGCAGTTGGGCTTTCGC
>WNWK01052287.1:0-12226 GCA_009830355.1 Cherax destructor | reverse complement strand
TTATTCGTAATTCCATCCGCATTTGTGTCCCAAAACCCCAAACCCTTTTTTCCCAAAACCGGCCCGGGGGAATTTGGGGGGGGGGGGCGGGGCCCGCGGGGGGTTGGAGCATGGGTGGGGGGTTTTATGGTTGGGGTTGGGCAGGTGGGGTGCAGCTTGAGGTGGGGGGGGGGGAACTGTGACGGTGGGTTTTCATTTGCTAGGGTGGGGGGGGGGGGCCTGATAAGTGGGTGTGGTGCTAGAGTGTAGGGGGTGTCGTGGGTTGTTTGTGATATGAGGCCCGCTAGGGTGTGTTTGTCCTGCTTGGTCTTGGTGTCCTTATCTCGCTGTCTCCCCCCCCCCTCTCTCCTCCTTCTTATCCTCTCCTCCGGGCCTCCCCTTCCTGTGTTCTGTCTCGATCTAGATATGTGTGTGTGAGTGTGTGTGTGTTTGTGTGTGTGTGTGTGTGTGTGGGTGTGTGTGTGTGTGTGTTTGTGTGTGTTAGTTACCATTTTGTCCTAGGCACATGTCGATTAGACACTAGGCCTGTTGTATATGTGTGTGTGTGTACGAAACACTTCAAAATGTTTCGGCCCCGCCGGGAATTGAACCCGGACCCTCCGTGCGTGAAGCAAGAGCGCTACCCACCATGCCATCGGGGCGTGTGAGTGTGTGCACGTGCATATGAATATGTGTGTGCCTACCATTTCCCTTGTGCTATAAGCCCCTCCGTCATTGTATACCTGGAGAGGATTTCGGGGGTCAACGCCTGACCCGGCTCGGTCTGAGACCAGGCCTCATGGCATCCCCATGATCATAAATAATAATAATAATGATCATAGTGAAGTCAGTTTCATAAAAGAAGCATAGCAGTAGGTCAGCCAGTGAGAAAACTGGCAATATAAATAATGTATTGAGTACCTTACAAGTGGTTTAAAAAACTCATATATAAAAAATACCAAAAGAAGATCTGTTGAAAATGGTATAAAATACAGACAAGTTGATGAGTGAGGTGCAGCAGTTGGTTGACTTTATTGTTGACAAGTTTAGCCTTCGCGGTAATGTTAATCATTCAAATACAGAGGATAATGTACAGTAGGCTGCTTACAATACATTCTCCTCTGCATTTGACTGATGATGACCACCGCGTTGGCGAAACAAAAAAGACAACCAGCTGCTGCAACTGTGTCTTACTCATCAAAGTTAGACCAATGTTAGTAAGACGTTTCATCCACATGAGGCGTTTTCAAGTGCATATACTTCAAATACGCGATAAACCCTCATGAAAGCGAAACGTCTTTTTTAACTAATATTGGAAAGGTAACCTGAAGATGTTTCCGGGAGACACAACTTCCTCTACCTTGACCTAGACGAGGCCTCGTGGTCCATGCTTAATGCTAATCCTAATCCATAGCATCAGTCAGGCTAATAAAGCAAATTCTTCCAGACGACCTTGACGGTGTACCTGAAATACAGGATCATAACAGCACTAGTGCTATTACTGAGTGGGAGACTCGTTGCTGCTACGTTGAAACCCATTGCAACGTTGGCCTACAAAGAGTCCAGCTGGGATGGCCCCATTGCTGAAAAGGCGTATACAACATTCTTGCAGCTGCAACTATTAATAGGGAGACTGCCCGTCTCTAAGCTGTGCGTGCACATCATTCTGGGGATTTCCTCCTAACAGTTCTCATTTAGGTAATGGGCACACGCCTCGACCCATTGCAGTGGCTCTCCGCCTTGCTGCCCCATTTCACACAAAGTATAAATATATTTGCAGCTATGTGCAAGTCGACCAAAACTATCTACATTGTCTGAAATGTTAAAAAACCAAGAGCTGGTATGCGGGACACAGTGAGGTCAACGACATCATCAAAAAGAGTGGCCTGGTGGCAAAAGCTCTCGCTTCACACTGTGAGGGTCCGGGTTCGATTCCCGGCGAAGGGGTGGAAACATCGGACGTGTTTCCTTACACCGGTTGTCTATATTCACCCATCAGTAAAATGGGTACCTGGGTGTTAGTCGACTGGTGTGGGTCACATCCTGGGACAAAAGTGACCTAATTAGCCCGAAATGCTCTGCATAACAAACGGCTTTCTATATAGTAGTATGTCATTGATGTCAGCTAGGCCTGTATACCTTGTACATGTACTTGTAGTAAATAAAAAAAAATAACTTGAAAAGGCAACTGCTCAAGAAATTTCTCACTTAACTTAGTAATAACATCACAAATTATATACACTGATGGATCTATCAGGAGTCAACTGGCAGAGCTGCATCTTCTTTTGTTCTCACCTTCCTAGATAAGAGCGGTAAGACCTATGTTGAGGTAGGCATAAGAATTAACAACTGGGCGTCAACTCTCAAAAATGAATTGTTTGTCATCCTAATGGCATTAAAGTTAACCTATGACACTGAGATTGGCTCTATAATTATTACTGTTTTTTTTTTGTAATCACTGAAGGCTCTTGACTCACATAATGACTGATATTGTAGTAGCCAGGCTTGGACTTGTGAGTGATATTGTAGTAGCCAGGCTTGGACTTGTGAGTGATATTGTAGTAGCCAGGCTTGGACTTGTGAGTGATATTGTAGAAGCCAGGCTTGGACTTGTGAGTGATATTGTAGTAGCCAGGCTTGCACTTGTGAGTGATATTGTAGAAGTCAGGCTTGGACTTGGTAACAAGTACTTCTGGTAACTTGGCAGACATATAGACGATGGTCAAACTAAATGGGAAGTACATGGTCATCCCTTCGGTTACATTTTTTGAACGCTGCGATTAGTTGTCCACTTAGAGGAAAATAAAGATGTGCAGTATAATCACTTATGTGATAAGCCAAGGTCTCTTATTAATGAAAATAAGATACCAGATATATTAAATTTCCTAAATTTCATTGTAATAGGTAAGTCAACTGTAGATATAAATACAGATATACTCCTGTTAACTCTCTTGGTGTCTAGTTCCTGTCTTTTTTGTATCCACAATCTCTTCATCTACCGTCCACAATTAACTAGCCGCTTAATGGGGAAATCTAATAAAAAAGTCGGCAAATTTCCACACACACACAAACCGTAAAATCATTACAAAAATACTTCCCATTAAGATAAAGAAAGGCATTGTTCAGTTATTACATGAGAAACAATGTGTGTGAACACCAATCATTCTTTTAATAAAACTCACTAACTGTGAAAATTTGAAGCCGGTTATAATTTAAACAATTCCAAGTCTTTTAACAATGTCAACAAAACTTCAAATTTTCACCTACTCAGAATAAACTTCAGGGGTAACATCCTTTAGATGATATTGAAAACAAATGAATATCATTATTCATTAAAATAACAAATAGTAACTTATGCCGCCCAATAACAATAAGAATTTTGCGTTCAGAAATCATACAAGTGATGAAAATTTGAAGCCGATATGATGAGTCATTCTCCAGTTATGGTACGGATTCCAACGATTGGAAGTTTCATTAATTATTTTACTGTATCAAGAAATTTGCTGCATGGAAAGAAAACTTAATTGGAACTTGGTACTCTCCTGGTTCCAAGATACATCAGTCATTAAACATCGAAGCCGATCAAACTGATTTAACTGAAATAAAAATTCCATACCATTTTACACTAAACTAGTCAAGTGTGCACCTGTGCACCTGTGCACTTAAGTTTCACTTTCCGCCAGCGTCGAATTATGAGATAAATTTTTAATGATTGAAGTTACACCACTGAGGGTTTAGGAGGTTATTCGAGGTATTCCAGGATGCTGGGAATAGGTCATATAAGTCTGGTCATAGGGTATGTGAACATCCCAAGTGTACCAAGAATTTAACCCTTGTAATTGAGCACAAGTTGAAGGAAATAATATATCTAAAAATTCAGGCAGCCTCTTAATAGTCTTTCTTCGTAAATACCTAATATTTCTTTACTTATTCTTCCATAGCTCAGTTTAATAATATGGAAAATTCTCATCTGCCAAGCTTTATAAAGGGAAAGGGATGTAAGGAGGGATGCAGGTTTCATAGCGAGATATTGAACTTAAACTCCACCACCACCGTAAGATCACTGTCAGTGACACTCGTCTGGGACTCAAACCCAAATTCTCTTCGGTGAGCAATAAATGTTTTTCCACTGAGTTACTAAGAAACTTTTACAAGTGTCAATTTACAAGTGTCAACTTCATTCCATGTCAACGATATTAGGTGTAAAGAAAAAATAAATACTTTTTTTAATTTTACTATTTGCTAAATTACAAAGTAAAACTTTTTTTAGTTTTCAACATGAATTATAAGACACTATGATAACTTAATAATTTGGTTGCAATAGAAGAAGCAAGTCATGCTAGCCTCTTTTAAAAACTAAGATAAATGCTCAAGAAATTTAAAATTTAGATATAAAGAATAAAACAAGTGAACTGCAGCTATAAGAACACTTCATATCTGGGTCTTTGTTAATCTTTTCGTTAAATTGTCAAGTTATCACAGTTGTGGTACATGTATGCACTCACGGATATGATCTCTTACGATAGACACAATCTTTGCCACATGGAACATTACAGCAGCGGCCCACTTGACCGTTCTTGCGACAATCCCTGTCGTAGTCACATCCGTGAACGCCGACGATGCATCTGATCAATGGGTTAAAGGGCGGACATATGATCCTGAGGAAGAAATTGGCTTTGTTAAGAGATGTGTGACATCGAAAATCAGCAAGAACAAATAATAAGTTGCATAATATTTTTATAGGTAATAATAAGTTAAAAAATTAATAGTAAGAACAGCAAATAAATAGTGAATAATTTCCCAAATGCCTTTGGAAAAGTTCAATTTTAAAGGGAGTTCAGCCAATTTTTTTATGTACAATTTTATACGTGTTAAGAAGATACCTTTTTAACATAATAATAGGCATCACTCAATTAAAACTATGTTACCAACTGTTTAAAGAAAACATACACATTGTTCTTAAGTATGACTCTCTAAGGTTATACCTCAACCCACCGAACAACACATCCTAAACCCAAACCCTTATAATTCATACTTCCTCAAGGATACTATTCATTGCTAATACAATATAAAACTTTCATATATCAATTATCGCTTAGCCATCCTACCTAATATGTACAAAACTCCAACAAATCATCAACAGACATATTTGTCATTATCCCCTCACAATCACCCTTAAGCATCCTAAATATTCATTTCGCTTACATAATGTAAAACATGTATGAATGTCCCTTCTTTAATTCAACTGACAATGAATTCAAATTCTTTTATTATGACATAGATTCTATCCCCCCCTCCCAACTCACTCGTACTCATTAATTTGCAAACTTCGTGTACAACATACACATTTCAACTTATTAAAACATTTAACATCAATTAAACAACTTTAAACATAGCAAACTAACACATAGGCTCAGAATTATATGATGGACAAAATATTACTTGAAAAATTCAACATAAAAAACCAAACCTACACACACCTGCCAAAATATTATTCTATGCATATACATAGTTTAGCCTCAATTTGTCCCCTATCCATATCCTTCATCTTATACAACATACCATCAATACCTATACAATACAAATTTATTTATGCAATATTCGTACAATACATGAAAACAAAACACTAAATACATTGCAAGATCATAAATGAGTCTACCCATCTTTCCCCTTTTTCACCTTCATTATGCTGTTTGAAAACAAGTTTTCCCCTCACCCAATTTAAGCTCACTAGGGCACACTTTTTATAACAATTCCCTGGATGTTTCTACACCCTCCCCTTTCCTTTTAAACTTTACATTAAATACATGTTTTATCGTAACCCCTATCCTATATCTCAGTATGAAATATACACCTCCTAGACCACTTCTATGTACAATAAATACTCACATTGAAGATACAAAACACAAAAAATATTTTGCAGCTTCCATCTTACATATACATGACTGTCCCATGACATTCCCCAACATTTGCCATCTCCAGTAAAACCGTTACTTGGACATACAGCATAATTATCACCCCCAAAATGGGGATTCGTATTCCCAATCCTCAGTTATTTCAACCAAAACCAACTTTGTCTCAAAGGATATTTACAACTTTGTACTCTTTATGTGTTATTCCTCTAAATTCATAATTCTATAATTTATGATTTCCTTACTACATGGCCTGATACATCTTCATTTTTCTTATTCTTGAAGCCATACAATACACATTTATAAACATATATTTTATCTCACCGAACGACGTGACTCACAGAAAGCCCAAATCACTTACCCATTTCATAACTTCCTGCAAACCATAATAATGTCTCTAATTTTTCTTTAATATTATCCCTATGCACTTGTCTTCCACCATTAATCATTTACACATGTTACCCGTCAAGATCAAGACTGTTCTCAATCTCTTCCCTCTTATACACTTTACACTCTCCCCCTCCCTTTCCACACCTCACTCACACACATCCCTATACCTTTCATACCCCCCATCCATTCACTCCCCCCCTTCCTGGAGACCATCCCATTTTAGCCATCTCCCATCATACGCAAAGTAACGTCCCTATTGTCATGTCCCGCAAAGCAACGTCCCTACCGTCATGTCCATATATCTATCAGGAAAAACTTCATTCCACCGCCCCCCATAAATTTCCCTATTTCTACATTTTGTCCTATAAAAAGTGCCCGCTAACGCTCTTATCCGTACCTCCCCCTGAACTTCCCTCATTACCCATGATATATATAAAATCTACAAGTAGATACTTTAAAGCTCGTCTTATGTTATCACCCCCCCCCTATATCTAAACTCAATGCCCTCAAGACTGAAATACCCCCCCACCTACCATTCGAATCACCCTTCCAAACCACTCCCTGACAATATCCAAATATTCACAAAAATATACCACATGATATGCTGTTTCCTCTACACCACACCATAAACATTCCTGCTCTGCCACTATGCCCATTCTATACAACTCTTTCCTGGACGCCACTATGCCATGCAAAAACCTAATCATCAATTCCCTTACTCTCGCACGTAACCTAAGCCTACGCAATCCCTCCCGAATCCTCTTCCAATCAAACACGGGATATACAGCCTTCCCCTCCACAATTTCCCTCCCCCTACTCTCCTCAATACACTTACCTTCACCCCCTTAGGCTCCCTTACAACCATTAAATGCCTCAACATATCTCTGCACTCCTGCAACTCCCTCCCCTCCCACCACCTTTGCACATCCTTCATCACTACTCCCACCCTTTCCCCTTCACCCCCACCAACCCCAGGTAACT
Organism: Cherax destructor; assembly: GCA_009830355.1. Taxonomy (NCBI): domain Eukaryota; kingdom Metazoa; phylum Arthropoda; class Malacostraca; order Decapoda; family Parastacidae; genus Cherax; species Cherax destructor. The sequence continues at coordinate 4,964 of WNWK01052287.1, read as the reverse complement.
GTGCTTTATGTACACACTTTTTAACCTTCTCTCCAAAGGTATAAGCCCCAAACCCCGCTGACCCACCAACCGGAGTTTGACTCCGTGAAGAAAACTTTAGGGGAAACACTACTGATCACCGAGGTCGTTTTGACTAACTCTCTCTGGAGGCCCTATATTAAAGTTGCCCAACCTCAAGAAAGTGTTCTGGTTGAGGACTAACGCTTCCGAAACAAGACTTGGAGCTTTCCTGCTTCATTATCATGATGATAACCCATTTCTTTTTTTTTTTATGAACAGGAAGCTGTTGCCAAAGTTTTAGTTTGGAGTATGTCCAAACTCAAATTCTACTTACTCGACAAGGAATTTATCCATTAAACAGATTTTAACTAGTTGATATACCTGAAAATTTTCAAGAAAACTAATAGATGCATCTTGAAGTGAAATCTAGCCAGCCTTACAAGTTTCACTGTGTATACATTGACAGGGAATCAAATTACTTCTCTAGCTAGTTAAGTCATAGCAATCACCTGAAATATTTTTTTCATTACGACGTTTTTGTGAGCTTATTCTCAGTGGCTATACTTATATTCCTGAACTACAAGTCTTGCCTTTGAGGGAGGTAAGGATATATTTATTGGGATAGTTCCTGGTTTTGGGGAGAAGTCAGTAGAGTTACAGTTGGTGACGCTGACGGAAAACTTGTGCAGAAGTACTGTTTGTGAATCCTACTTATTAGATTTTCGTAGCTCAGTGGTAAAGTGATGAACCTGTCAACCCCAGGGCCACGGTTTAAGCCCCAATTCAATTTTTCTGTTTATTCATTTACAGTCGTTTATTACATGCTGAAAATTCCACTGCATACTCTTTGGGGTACGCGTACCCCAGTTTGGAGCCCCTCATCTAAAGCGAAGTAACCAAAGACCCAGCCTGGTGGAAAGTACGTGGAGAACACAACCAAGTTCCCCGGAAATTCAAAGGTACTTCCACAACTAGTAGGATAGAGCACAGAGGTACACGACTTTCACGTTGGATTTCCTGTTGATAGTTTCAGGGTTTATCACCCCTTAATGCTTACATTGGACTGTGTGCTGCTAGTACGCAGTCCAGCGTAAGCACTTTAGTCAGTCTGATCATGGACAATGTCGAAAAGTCTTTGATTCGTTACTGACTCTTATTGACTTTTTATTGTTTGTAGTTTGCATCATCTGCAAGCCTTCTGTTCTCGTAAAGAATAAAACATCCTTAGTAACCGGATGAAGGGAAGTAAGAAGGAGAGAAAAGGTAGAGGCGTAATACATAATCGAATCCCATGGATTCAGAAAAGTGGCAGGATATGTCCACTGACCATTTAGGGGCGCGGATGCCACAGCAGTTACACTGGAAAAAGCAAGATGGTGAGGACACAACGACTCAGAAATCATCTACATTTCCAAACAGAGAGACATACTTCAAGAGAGCAAAGTTCCTGTCTTTATAAGTGAAGCTAGTGAGGGGTTCCCAAATACCTCATCCAGGACCAGAAATAGATTAGAAATTTCTTCTGTCTTATGGAGTGCCTATACTTCAGAGTGAGAGAAGTGAATCACCACTGATGACTGGTGGCAATGACTCATCTATGGGTCCTCCACAGACTGGTACTCTGGGAGGAAGAGAAGATATATATCTCCGACCCGTGACAAAACACCGGGTTCGTCGTTTTTTCTAGGGGAGGGAAGATTAGCTCTTTAAAGGTCTATATTAATATTTAGGATTTACAAGGATTCACCGGAAACATTAAGCACTCGTTTTTCAAGAAGGAAGTTAATTCTTACAAGAATGATAAGTATAGAGTATCCTCTCCTAAAGGAAGTTCTTGGAGGACTGGTTCTCAAAAAGAAACTAAGCAGTTTAGTCCGTGGACATAGATCCATATTTTCTGTCAAGGGTGATCTGTTCCTCACCTGATCACCGATCCATTCACAAGGGTTAGTGCCAGGTACCCCTTGGAATTTGTATCCAGGATTCATTCCCCTTCAATAGTCGCTGCCAGACACCCATTATCGTAAGCCCTCACATTGCACTCATTCGCAGGGAATCACTGGAAACCAAATATCCATTTGTACTAATTATTTCTGCACAAAAGTCAGAGGGGTCACTTTTATCGAGGAACAAAGACAGAGGGAATTTGCCTTGCTAGTCATACAAGTAAAACAGAAGTCATGGAGAAGAAAAAACTGATATGAGAACATCCTTCCAAATTATACTGATGAACACTAATCAATCTTTCGGCTACATAAAGGTATCAGTGGAAGGGTACAGGGAAGGCAGAGGATGTTCGCAAGGAGCTCAAAGGCAAGGTGAAGCGAGCCTCCGATGAAGTCTCAAGACACTGTTCCCAGCTGAGGAGAGGAGTGATAAAGCGAAGATGACACGGTCAACAACAGTAGATGAACATGACGTACTAGGATGTTGTTGTTATGCACATGACGTACTAGGATGTTGTTGTTATGCCTTCTGGCTGGCGAGGAGAAATCCCATTTTGTCAACATTGTGATGGATCGCAGATTGCATTTTTTTTAAGTTGGTTACGACACCTGTGTCACCGTGAAGCATTTGGGCTTTTGGTGATTTCCGTATTGCAATTAGCTTATGTGATGGGAGTTATCCGGTATATATATTTTTTTCAGTCTCAATATATTAAAGAATTTTTGTTTTTGATCTTCTGATCAAGCCAACGTATAGAGGGTGAGAAACTTCCTTCCTAAAGAAGTGGTGCAGCTAATTCTCCCTCAGTTGTATTAAGGTGACCAGTTTCAGAGAAAAATTATGTAAGGGAGGGTACGAAATGCAATGTGTTATTATTATCCAGCACCTCCAGCATATACTCACAGAGGGCCGCCTTGTTTTCCAGGTGCTGCTTCTCCTTCGTGAACCACAACCTATCACAAAGGGAAGAACAGAAAGACGGAATATTATTATAATTTAATACACTTAAGTAAATGAACTGATTTCGGCTACAGTTGATTTTCTAGATGATGGGGAGAAAGTTAACAAAATAAATTAAGAGAAGGGAATTATTTTAAAATAGAGCAAGTGAGAGAATTTTTAAAGAATATTTATACTTTTATTACAATGAATAGTCAATGAATGTGTTTCCGGGACAGAACAATATGAACATTTATTACTACTTGTAGGAACAAAATAACACTGGAGATCATAAATTCTTTCAGTATTAACTCGTTTACTAAATGTAACACACATGTATGAACTCATACATATACACACGTACACACACCCCTAATCCACAAACACACACTCACACAGGCACACACACACATGTATAACAGGAAGGGCACTGGGATGGATCAGGGAATACCTCACAGGGAGGCAACAACGGGTCATGGTGCGTGATGAGGTATCACAGTGGGCGCCTGTGACGAGCGGTGTACCGCAGGGGTCAGTCCTAGGACCAGTGTTATTCTTGGTATATGTAAACGACATGACGGATGGGATAGACTCAGAAGTGTCTCTGTTCGCAGATGATGTGAAATTAATGAGGAGAATCACATCGGAAGAGGACCAAGCAGGACTTCAAACAGACCTGGACAAGCTTGACATCTGGTCTAGCAACTGGCTTCTCGAATTCAATCCCACCAAATGCAAAGTCATGAAGATCGGAGAAGGACAAAGAAGACCGCTGACAGAGTACATGCTAGGTGGACAAGGGCTACAAACCTCGGCAAAGGAGAAAGGCCTTGGGGTGAGTATAACGCCAAGTACGTCTCCGGAGGCACACATCAACCAGATAACTGCGGCAGCATATGGGCGACTGGCAAACCTAAGATTAGCGTTCCGTTACCTAAACAAGGAATCGTTCAAGACTCTGTACACCGTGTACGTCAGGCCCATAGTAGAATATGCAGCACCAGTCTGGAACCCACACCTGGTCAAGCACGTAAAGAAACTAGAGAAAGTGAAAAGGTTTGCGACAAGGCTAGTTCCACAACTCAGGGGTCTGTCCTATGAAGAAAGGTTGAGGGAAATAGGACTAACAACACTGGAGGAAAGAAGGGTCAGAGGAGACATGATAACGACATACAAAATACTGCGGGGAATCGACAAGGTAGACAGGGACAGGATGTTCCAGAGAGGGAACACAGAAACAAGGGGACACAACGAGGTGGCTGAAGACTCAGATGAGTCAAAGGGATGTTAGGAAGCATTTCTTCAGCCACAGATTAGTCAGGAAGTGGAATAGTCTAGAGAAAGATATAGTGGAGGCAGGAACCATACATAGTTTTAAGACAAGGTATAATAAAGCTCATGGAGCAGGGAGAGCGGAGACCCAGTAGCAGACAGCGAAGAGGCGGGGCCAGGAGCTGAGTCTCGACCCCTGCAACCACAATTAGGTGAGTACAATTAGGTGAGTACACACACACACGGCGAGAGCAACAGAGCAATGGTAGACACACTAGCCGAGGTGGCCAGAAGAGCCCACATGGGGAGAGCAAAGTTACTAGTTATGGGTGATTTCAATCACAAAGAGATTGATTGGGAAACCCTGGAGCCCCACGGGGGTCCTGAATCATGGAGAGCCAAGATGATGGATGTGGTACTGGAAAACCTCATGCATCAACATGTTAGAGACACTGCCAGAGAGAGAGGTGGGGATGATCCAGCAAGACTGGACCTAGTATTCACCTTGAGTAGTTCGGACATCGAGGATATCACGTATGAAAGGCCCCTTGGAGCTCGTGATCATTTGGTTCTGTGCTTTGATTATATAGTTGAGCTACAAGTGGAGAGGGAGCAGGAATAGGAAGGGAGAAACGAAACTACAAAAGGGGGACTACACAGGCATGAGGAACTTCCTACAAGACGTTCAGTGGGAGAGAGAATTGGCAGGAAAACCAGTAAAAGAAATGATGGAATATGTGACAACCAAATGCAAAGAGGCAGAGGAGAGGTTTGTCCCCAAGGAAACAAAGTAATGGGAAGACCAG